>VUQS01077575.1:0-17060 GCA_015108495.1 Heterochromis multidens
ACATTTTGACTCCAAAGTCAGTTGCTCTCGGTTGGGTGACTAGCTTGAGTTTGGCCACAATCTTCAACCTCAGCTCAGTACCTTATCCACCTGTCATTGCAGGTGGGTAAGTATCATCTAGTCCAGTTCCACTGCTCTCTTCTACCAGGGTGGGCTCATTATATCCATACTGCTCACTATTGTTCCCACTGTGCGGGATCTCCAGCTTTGATAGTAGTAGGAGTAGGAGTAGTAGGAGTCAGCTGAATGGGAAGAACAAGATCCAGGCAATCAACACCTACGCCCTACACCCACAAGAAGCTCTACAACTACTAAAGGCTGAGAGAAGAGCTAGATGTGGAAGGTGAAGGCAACAGTGGTCCCCATATTAATCAGAACACTCGGGGCAGTGACCTCCAAATTGGGCGAGTGGCTCCAGCAGATTCCAGGAACGACATCCAAGATCTCTGTCCAGAAAAGAGCAGTCCTAGGAACAGCTAAGATACTGTACAGGACCCTCAAGCTCCCAGACCTCTTGTAGAGGACCCGAGCTTGAAGGACAAATAAGAAAGACTGCCCGCAGAGCAAGTGGGGAATTTTTTTTTTTTATAATGGTCACAAATATCAAAAAAGAAAATGATCCTATATCATTACAGTCAGTACAGAGAAGGGACCTCACTCCCTGCTAGTTTTCAGAAATCCACAGCTGAAATTAAAATCTTTCTACTCCTATACAAAGTCAGGCCCCATCATATCCCAGAAAGCTCAATCTGTTCATCTGGATGTAGCTTTTTTCAGTGGGAGAAACGTTTCATCACTATCCAGTGACTTCTTGGATGTACCCTTAGGCTCCCTCCTCGGTTCAGAGATGGTCTTTCCCTTTTCACGTAAATGGCCTCCTTGACTCCCCGTTCAAACCAGCGTTCCTCCCTGTCCAGGATGTGTACATCCTCATCACTGAAAGAGTGGCCACTGGCCTGTAGGTGTGAATAGACTGCGGAGTCCTGGCCTGACGAAGTAGATCTTCTGTGTTGTGCCATCTGCTTAGCCAGAGGTTGTTTAAGTCCCAGCAATCCTCCTGGCACTTAACAGTGTACACTATATTACTCTGTTTGTGATGGGGGACCCGATCCTTAGGGTGAAACATTTCACCATCTTACAATGCTGTGATTGCAGCCACTCCCCAACTCTCGGTGAATGGTACTCATGGCCATTGATCAATTGTCATGACAATTTGCATATTAATGATCATGAAACTGACCTCATGGCCCATTGTTAGTCAGTGGTGCTGGTTTCTGTCATTATGCAAACGTACTGTGTATAAGGTTGGGGAAACCTGCAGTCAGCTGAAACTGATGAAGTCACTTGGATAGTGACGAAACGTTTCTCCCACTGAAAACGCTACGTCCAGATGAACAGACTCAGCTTGCGGGGATTTCCTTACCTGGATTATTGAGCATACATCAATATGCCTCATCATCTTAAAGATCTCATAGTGCCATGTTATCCCAACAGTTACTTTGCTCTCAGAATGCATTAATGTTTTGATAAATTTCCAAGAATTTCAAGCAAACGTTTTTCATTGTTTTCAACTTTGTCATTATTGGGTAATGTGTGTATAATTTTGAGATTAAAGAAGAATTTAACCCATTTAATCCATGTTATGTTGTAGCATGACAGCATGACACCCCTACCCTCCCACTACCCCTAAAGCCTGGTTCTGCCAGCGGTCTCTTCCCGTTAAAAGGGAGTTCTTCCTCCCCACCTTCCCCAAGTGCTTGCTCATGAGCAACTGTATGATCGTTAGGGTTCTCTCTCAAATGTTGTATGGTCTTCAACTTAAAGTATAAAGTGCCTTGAAAAGACGGTTCATGTGAACTGATCCTCTATAAAGACTGAATTGAAAAAAAAAAAAAAAAGATATTAACAATAATCTGGTTTTAGATGAAGTTTGAGAACTGGTCATGCACAAAAGGGCTAGAATTACTGTATATGAGAAGAAACGAAATGAGTCTGTCCATGTCTGTCATAGGTCAGTGAGCATAGGTTAAGGTTTTGGTCTACATACAGACATTACTAATGTGCATATTGATCATTTATGTTCCCTGCTACATTGTCACTTCATTTTGTGTTTTAGCTCATCATCCCATTGCCACATATATACTCATACCAGGTGGACTCATGAGCGCACAAACACATACATATTGAAGACACACAACCTTTTCAAGCCCCTCCTCCTTCAAACTGATTACATCAAGGTCAAAGTCTGTTCTCAGGCCATTGGTCCGGTTGAAAGTTATTCTCCCTGTCAAGCCATCCCAGTGAGCCTAAAGAGAGAAGAAGGCAGAGAGAAAATAGCAGAGGAGAAATTCAACCAACAGTATAAAGTCTGCTTTTTCACTTTCAAATATATTCTTGATGTTGTAGTTGCAGGCTAAGCAGTCAAAAGTGAGAACAGAGAGCTTTTCTATTTCTTCCTTTTCCACAAACCCTTTCTGTTTGTACACTCTTCTCTGGCATCAAGGTGCCTACACAGACTTTGCGACTGCATTTGTAACAGTGGGGAGGCAATTACCCAATCTTTACAGATGTTTAGGGGTGTGATAGAATACAATGTAGCATGAAAGTGGTTCAGAGCAGAGAAGGCTTTTGCTCAGGCACAGCAAATCATCACAGTACTATTCCGACTGGAAGTCTGGGACTTCAGGGCCTATCTTTAGTTAGATGAGTGGGAGTCACAGATCTGGAAGTTACTCACTCAGCTGCTCGAAAGCATTTGTCATTCTACTTTGACTCAGTGTCTGGTACCTCTCCATTGATACCATTGCTGTTCACAGACACATGAACATGTTACTCAAGTGGAGATTATTATATGTATGTCATTCCAACATGTAGGTCAGGGCAAAGAATCAGGCAACATCCAAGAATAAGCATGAGAAAAGTTGCAAACAGACCTATTTTAACCACAACCATTACATTTTTCCAAACCTAAGATAAAGTTTTGGTGTCTGTAACTGAAAACAAAATTAAAATTCAAGTGAAAACAAAACTAAATTGTTAAAACAAAGTTCTCATATGGGACACAAAGTGTTTTCTCCTAGTTGAACGTTTTCTAATTTACACCACTGCCACTACCCCTAGCTGCTTAGGTGGACAGTCTTTCATTAATGATTTAATGATTAATGATTTAATGGATATCCTTCTGGAATCTGTGGTGCAATCACAGGAATTATGTTTACATTCCATTTACTACAACAGTCTAGTAACTATCATTTGAATCTTCAGTACAGTAAAGATTCTGTGAAAGAGAGTATTTAAAAGATAGTGTCATGTGACAGTCTTGCGACTGTGTACATCCCAATTCTTGATCAGAGGATTTGTTGCCCATAACCTTTTTCTTTACATGATAGCCAATGAACCAAAAAACATTGTTTTTACAAATGCTGATATCCTCCTGAAGCACTGTCTGAAAACCTGGGTGCTTAATATAAGTACATCTAAATCTGGGTGGTTCTCCTGTGGTTGTCAACCTTCTTCCCAAATAGTTGAATTCTTAGCAGTCTTCCCAAGATCTCTGCAAACTGCAGGGGACTAGAGGGTTAGAGGCCTAAATATAGGTTGACTAATCCCCAGACTTTCCACAGACAGAAAGCTCTGGATTAGCCATCCAAGCTTCACACATGCTGCAAACTCTGGAGCAATTAACAGAAATTTAGATGATGCAGTGTCTTTGTTTCTGCTTGGATGATTAATGCTGAAACTCAGACAGCAGGCCCAAGATGGCTGCCCTCCTTGGGGGTGTAGGCATGTACAGACACTGGAAAAATGATTTCCATATAAATAAATACACAGATAAATCATTTCTATTTATTCATATTCCCTTTCTTCTTGACTGCCTAAGCCTTATTTACATGCTGTTTCTGTCGGCTTTCCTGAGAGTGTGTGTTTTCTGTGTGAAGGTGCTGTGTATATTAAGGAGGAAGACAGAATGGAGAGCAGGTAGACAAGCATCTACCTCCTTGATGAGTGCCATGAAGCGGTTTCCAAAGCGCCAGGGTTTGTGTCGGTTGCACTGTAATGAGCTGACAGTGATCTGCTGAGACTGCTGAACGGCCACAGCCACCACATGCACAGCGTCATACATCAGTGCAGCATCCGTCTGCAAACCAAGACAAAGAGGAAGAAACAGTGTCATTAACAGGGACAGCACACATTAGCTCATCTCACCAGCATAGGTCTTTTCACAGTGATGGAAATATCAATATCTTGATGCTTGAATCAACACCTCACATCAAAGCTCACATGTATGGATTTGCACCTTTCATGCCATAGGCATGCCACTGAATATTTTCCTACCAATGTATTATGAACTGGTAAGAGACTTATGAAAATTGCTTGCAGCAGCAATATATTTTAAAGGAAAAACAAATTAGTATTATGGGAATAAATCCATCAAAAAAGAAGCATATTAAAACAAATTGAACAAAGAGTTCCAGGTTCATATGAACATACACTTTTGATATGTATCTTTCATTTTCATTGAAAAAAAAGCTTATTAAATGAAACTTAAAATCTTGCAGTCTAAGTCAGTACACAGCAGGTCAAATGAACATCAAAAAAAGCCACAACAAGCAGACAATTCAAGAAATACAAAGACAAAGAAGTTTCCAGTAATAAATGAGTGATTAATTATTATTTACTTAGAAGGAAAGGTGAGCTATTTGCTGAAACACAAAGGCAATTCAAAGTGCTTTACATAATGCATTGAAATGCAGCATGGAAACATTAAAATGAAAATATAACTGTTTATAAATGAAAAAGCCGTGGAAAATCAAAGATATAAAAATAAAAGTATGAATAATAATATATAGTAAATAAAATATGTAAAGTGGTTGCAAAATGAAAATTCTTAGGCATATCTAAGCTCTGAGAGGAGCTGATTCCAGCAGTGGAATCAGCTAAAAGCCATTTCAACATTTTTGGTTTAGACTCAGGAACCACTATCTGAGCAGCCACTTAGCAATCAATTGTCTTTTAAATGTATATCGTTATAGCCAGGCTGGAACCTATTACAACTCATGGAGTGCAAAAGGCAAGGTACATTCTAGAAATGCTTCCAGTCTATCACAGGACCAACACAGAGAGGCAGACAGCCACATGCTCTTACATCCACACCACAATCACCAGTTAACCTAACATGAATGTCAATGAACTGTGGGAGGAAGCTGGATTATATCCATGCAAGTACAGCAAGAACATGTAAAGGCCCCAGCTGACAGGGATGTTCAAACTAGGAACCTAGTTGGTGAGAGTTTCTTCTACATCAGTGTTTCTTTCTTTTTTTTTTTTTTTTTTTAACTTTTTTTTTTTTTTTTTTTTTTTTTAACCTGTCATGTCTGGTAGCTCTTGCAATCAGAATCTGGATCTTAATGCACTGTTGTGCCAAACATATTTGCTTTACCAAGATGAGCTCTATAGACTCCTCTTGTTTTTATTATTATTATTTTTTTAATTTTATTTATTTATTCATTTCTATTATTATTCTCAAGTGCATGTGTAATATGCCAGAGTTGACAGGCAGGAAGAAAAAGAGTAAGAAACAAAGGGGAGAGAAGTGTAAAAACACAATGGGTCTTCAACTGCTGCACCTGTAATAAAAACACACAAAAAAACAACAAAAAAAAAAAAAAACGCCTGGAAAGAAAAAGAAAAAATGAAAACAGCATGGATACACAAACCAACAATCTAATTGTGTTTTGTGTGTGCATGCGTGTGTGTCTGTGACTGTGTGTGTTTGTATATGTGTGTTTGTCACGAAATGTACACAACCAGAGGCAACAGGTAGACCACCCGGCCAGAGGCTGGCCATCCCAGCGTGAGCTGAGATCAGGGCCAAAGGGCCCCAGGTTGCCCGAGACCTGCCCGCCACATCAGTGTTTCTGACTCACTGCTATAAGGCATTTATTCACCCTGTAACTGACAGTATTGATCACACAGATATAATGTTGTCATTGTGTTACTAACTGGATTTCTTTTTGTTTTGTTTTCAGGTGGAATAAATAAATGTTTGATCTAAAGTTATTGTTGTCCCTATGTAATAGTCATACTAGTGCAGAGATATTTAGGGTGCAGCAGGAGAGAAAGGTTTGGTATGTGATACCACATGTAGTTTAGGTCCTTCGTATTTTTTACGAAGCTAAAAGTATATTGGAGCAACCAGTTCATTTCCTAGTTAATTTTCAAAGACAGGTTTCTTCAGTTGTGCACATTCCCCATGTTAATATCCTTTCAGTTAACTTTCAATAAAAAGTAATTTAGAGTATACATGTCTAGCCCCAGTTCTAATTTGCAAGACAGGGTGTTAGGCAACTCTTAAAAACCTTATGCACAAAACTGTGTATTAATATTCAAGAGTACTTGCAATATAGTTTATAATTTCATGTGTGTAATCTTAGATGCTGCCAACAAACTGGATAACGTTCTGGTGTGAAAATGAATGAAGACACTGCTGAGACCATAAGTGAAATAGTGATGTTTTTTTTCTTTAAATTAGTTCAAATACAGAGTCAATAGAGCTCTTATTTAATATAGCTACAACAAACCATTGAACCAAGTTAAATAAATAAGAAACAAAAGGCTCCCAAGCTTGATATTTGCTGACAAAAGCTTCACAGACTGTCTGTGTGTGGAAGAAGTTACTGCCTCTGTCTCTGTCTATATATTTATACACTAAATTCTTGACAGTAAACAGTCGGTCCAAAGAGAAGAGTTTTGCTGAAGCTATCAGAGAAGTGCCAGTCATCCACGCTTCACAAAAGAAGCCTATAATTCAGCAGTTCCTTGTTAAAAATAAAAAATAAAAATTCAAATTAGTGTTTGTCTCGCTTGATTGAAAAGCAATCAAAACAGCTCTCCACAGTTGTTGCACAGAAATCGTACCCTAGGGTGCTTGGGAAAGCATTATCCTACTGGAAAAAAGCACTCCCAAACCTGTCATTTTTTCCCCATTTGAGCCCTGGTTGAGCATCACAGTGTTGCAGCTAAGATGGCAGTTTGGCTGCCTTTGCATGTGTTTTTGTGTTTGTTCATGTGTGTGGGTGTGTGCAGCTGTATTCATATCCATAGGAAATGTCTGGAGATGCTTTGAAATCAATCATAGTCAATAAGGTTGCCTTTTAAAAATGCAAACTGGCTTGAGTGTGTGCCTGCAGGAGTGTGAGGTACTAATAATCTGTGTTAGAAAAAGGTGTTGAAGCAACGGAAGTGTGAATTTATTTTAGTATAGGTGTCAAGTGGAGGCTGTTGATCTTATGTGCTGGGGGTTAGAGCACTCTGCAGTATTGTTCTGCAGAGACAGGATGAATATGATCCACTTTGTTTTCCTTTAACACTAACCAATGACACACTGTTTGTAGAACTGCTCATGCTACACGTTAACAGCAAACGTGAAATAGTCACAAAAAAGCAATGTATTTCTTTGTGTGTTTGCCTTTTTGTTTGTGACAGCATGAATTTTTAAGTAATGCATTTCAGTAGGGAATATATTTTGTGTCTGCAGCACGCATGTTGTCCAGACAAAGTGGGGATGTGTCACCATGGCAACCAAGAAAAAGAGTTGTAAAAGAACCAGCAATCGTTGTAACACAAACCATAATTTTTTCTAAATCTAACACGGTAGTTCCTAACTCAAACCAAGTCCTTTTAAAGCCTAAATCTAACTAAGTTATTTTAATATAACTTTCTTCTTCTTTAGGGGTCAGTACAGTGGATCATCTGCCTCCATCTCACCCTATCATCCTCTGCCGTCACACCAACCCTCCATGCCCTCCTTCACTACACCCATGACTCTTCTCTGCCCCTCTAACTCTGTCTTCAAAACTCTTAACCCTAGCTGTCCCTGTGATATACTAATTTCTAATCTTGTCCATCCTGGTCACTCCCAATGAAAACCTTAAAATCTTCAACTCTACCACTTCCAGCTCAGTCTCCTGTCATTTTGTTACTGCCATTGTCTCCAAAATATACATCATAGCTGGTCTCACTACCATTTTGTAAATCTTCCCTTTCACTCTTGCTGCTATCCTTCTGTCACCCCGACACTTGTCTCCACCCACTCCACTGTGCCTGCACTCTCTTCTTCACCTCTCTTGTGCACTGTCCGTTGCTTTGGATGGTTGACCCCACATATTTAAACTCATCTACCTTCACTATCTCTACTCCTTGAATGTTCACCTTTCCACCTGTCTCACTCTCATTCACACACATGTATTCTGTCTTGCGTCTACTAACTTCTTTCCTCTTCTCTCAAGAGCATACCTCTACCTCTCCACACTCTCTTCCACCTGCTCCCTACTCACACTATAGATCACAATGTCGTCTGCAAACATCATAGTCCATACTTCTATAGTAGTACTACAGTTCCTCTCTTGGCACCCTATCATATGCTTTGTCTAGGTCCACAAAGACACTGTGCAACTCTTTCTGACCTTCTCTATACTTCTCCATCAACACTCTCAAAGCAAACATCGCATATGTAGTGCCATACTCTTACTGAAAAAAAAAAAAAAAACTCACAAGATATGAACAACAATTCTATGGAGAGTTTTAAAAATAGAAGCAGCATTAGCAGTTGCCCAGAGATGCACAAAGAAATGAAATGACCTTAATGGAGATAGTAGTGAATTGTAACTTTTAGATCATGTTGTGCATGTGAGCATAGACCTTACACTCTACTGTAGATTTAAGCAGTTTTTAGGCTTGAATTTTGTCATTATTCTTTTTTGTCAAACAGCCATTAAAAACCTTGTTAAATAGAATTTGTTATTGAGTGACCTCATATTTTATGCATGTTTGAAGATTGTTTAAACGCAAGTCTATCTGTAATGTTACATACTCTGTGCATCAAATTGGTTAGTCAATCCATTATGAATTGCTTTACATTTTAAAATATTTAAACATAAACTTAGCACAAAAAGTGAGGAAATTTGTGTTTGGTTGATTATTTCTTTATTGTAGCAATGCTTCTTGGCAATAAATCTTGCACATGTTGTCAACACCAGCGCAAACGGGCCTGAGAGTGAAGGGCAGTCATACCTTTCATGTCAGCAACATATGCACTGGAACCTGAACATGTGGAGGAAAATTATGTTCAGTGATAAGTCCACATTCTCCCTACAGCAGAAGACATGGAGAACGCTATGCTGATTGCTGCATTGATAGGCTTTGGGTGGAGGCAGTGTGATGGTGTAGGGCGGCATCTCCCTCCCTGGAAAAACAAGGCTTGTCATCATTGGAGGCAATCTCAGTGCAGACAGATATCGAGATGAGTTTCTGCATCCAGTGGCAATCCCATATCTCCACAGTCTGGGACTAAACTCTATCCTCCAAGATGACGACACTCGTCCCATAGAGTGGGGTTTATCAGAGACTACCTCCAGAATTTGGGAGTGGACAGGATAGAATGGCCTGCCTACAGTCCTGACCTCAACCCCATTGAACACTTGTGGGATCAGCTTGGGTGTGCTGTTCATGCCAGAGTGACCAACACAACCACACTGGGTGGCTTGCAACAAATGCTGGTTGAAGAATGGGCTGCCATCTCACAGCAGTGTGTGACCAAGCTGGTGACCAGCATGAGGAGGAGGTGCCAGGCTTTTGTAGCTGTGTATGGTTCTTCCACATGGTACTGAATAAACTTAACACAGGAGACTCGACACAAGAGGATGGGACACTGAGGGAGGAATAAACTCTAAGAGAACCAAACATACTAAGAATACACAAAACAAATATAACCATTAAACAAACCAACAATCTTATTACTGAAAATGGAAAGCAACTCAAATTATGTAGAAGACCTGCAAATAAGCGCAGTAGAATCTCTGGTGGCGTCTTCAGCCAATAGAGCTGTGTGGTTAGTGCTATTTTATCCCAAACTACAGAGCCTGCCAGTTGGTGGAGGAGTTTGCATATTAGTGACATTTCTGTTTATGAATTCATAATGACCATTCAGTGGGTTGATATCATTTTAAATGGGTGCTTTAGTGAAACACTACTTTGTGTGTTTGAATGGAAAGAATTTCGCTTGATTGCCAGCTTCATTGCAGGCACTCTTCCTTTCAGTGCTGAGGGCAGGAGCTGCAGCTCTGTGATGTTGCCATCTATTCTCCATGCTATAAAACACGTAGGCCCACAGGGAACTCATAATAGCAATGTGACACCCTGTCAGTCAATCACACCACGTATACTGTGAACAGGAGAAGTCAGCAGGATTAGAAGTGAACTTGTACAAAAGCCTAAACTGACAACAAGATATTCCAGTTGAAGCATTTTAGTCGATGCAGTGTCAAAGTTATAAAAAGTATTTCAAGATTTAAATATGCTCTTAATTAAAATAAGCAGCCAAATGTATTAAGTGTTGTACAGGAGAGAGTAAAGAGGAGCTGAGAATTGCTGGAGGAGTTCTGGCAAGAGAGGTTTGTGTGCCTCTCTGCTTCTCCCTGGTGCGAGCCTCACAAGTACCCGTCAGGCAGACTTGCAAATGATTTAGCAACACCAGCACTTCACTCTATAAACATCTCATTAAAATCAATTATGTCACTCCTGAATGAAATTAAAGCTAAATGCTTTAAAAGCTGCTTTTCCCTTGTGTCAGCCAATATGGGCATTACACCTTACGCCGTCTATTTTTCCACCTGTTTCTTTCTTTCTTTCTCTCTCTCACTCTTTATCTCTTTCTCTCTCTTACTTTCACTCTGAGAGATAGAAAGATTAATTAAATCTCCTAAGCTCAGATTGATTTCAACGCTTTTATGAATTGCTAAAATGCCCAGGTTGACTTGGAGACTGCAAAGGTTCCCTGCCCCCCAAGCCTCCAACCCACATCCCTACTAAACAACCAGCTCATCAACATTGCCATGGAAACAAAATGGCAAGAAACAGCTTTTTACCAGACTAGGGATGGGGTTATAATTTCCTGAAGCTTTTCTGTAGCATGCTTTCTGTAAATGCATTCTGCACAGATCCTTGCAAGGAGAAAGAAAAGCTAACTCGAGAACAAAGGCTTATAACAAGGTTAGGAAAACCTAACCTTTAATAATAAAGCTAAATGGACTGATCCACTGATCAGATACATTTGGTAATTATGAATTAATTATACATATTTATATGTAGAAGTTTTCTCATGTATCCAACATTGTTTGAAAGTAAAGTGTAAGATAGAACCTCAATGAACCGATAATTACAACTTAGACTTTTAGTAGAAACTTATAAGCACATTAATTAAAGAATTAATTCAAAAATATGCGCAAAATGCATTTTTTAGACTTTAGACTCTGTTTATTGTCCGTATACTCTCTGAAATAACACTGGAATAGAGCCATGAGATGTATTGTTGCCCAATGTTCTATCAGAATTGTATAAGCAATATTGCATGTGACAGATGTTCAAACAATAGGAAAAAACAGGCCGAGGTCGATCCTAGCCCTTCTTAACATTTCTCCATGGGGGACAGTGATGGATTTATTTTGAAGTTCCTCTCAGAAAGTGGGACACAAAGCCAATAGCAGACTTCCAGAGTCAAGGCTTGTTATAGCACAAAAAAAGGGTGGGGGGGTATGGCTGATTCTTGAAGCAGTGAAGGATGGTTGTTGGAGCCGCAGCTTTGCTAGTCACGCAGAAAGCTGTGGTCACACTGCTCTGGCTCTTTTGATTGAAACATAAACACCTTGAGATATGAGTGTGCACTTGGGAGCAAGCTTGGGAACTTAGGTATAGGAGGTGTGTGTGTGTGTGTGTGTGGGAGGGAAGTTTACCACTCAACTAATGACCCAAAGCAGCTCAGTAGCCTTCCTCCCTCACTGCACTGTGACTCTTCAGCCCCTGCTTCCAGCTACTTGAAGGGATTAAAAATTGAGCATGTTTTGTACTCTTTTGGAACGTCTCAGAGGCCTTAGTCATGACTAGGTCACTCACAGCCATCAGCTATTTTTGCTATTCTCAGCACTGTAAACACAAGCTGTACTGATATGTCATAAATATTTGTATCCGGGGCATGAAGGAATATTCTAGTTGAAGGAAAAATTAGGCAGTTACCTGTTCACATCTCTGCTTGAGTCCTGATTCAACACATGCTTTAGGTATCATCTGTCATTTCCATAAAAAAAACAAACAAACAAACAAACAAAAAAGTCACAGGCATGCAGACCTATTACTGGGCCTCATTCAGCAATAGACTGTTAACCAGCTCCTGGAGTTTAATAAACACACCAGTTTCATTTAAATGAAATTACTCTTTGTCTCTTTAAGTAAAACATCATTTCACAGCATCTGTAGTCAAAACAGATGTGACAAGAATGCATTCTTTTATTGACCAGAAACAGTTTAATTACAATGAAGGTGCACACTGGCAGTGGCAAATAGACAAAAGCTAGTCATAAAGTTTTTTGTTAGTTTAAATGATTCAATGAAAATGGGACTTTGCATTTTAAAAACTACAGGAAACCATTTTCCAGGAAAGGCACGCACATTGTTGAACAAATTCCACCAATAAAGTAATCACCTATGTTATCTTTAACATGTGTTGGCTAACGGGTGTTGGCTCTCACTGCGGTATTGTATCACTTCCACTTTACTTTGTAGCATGAAATACATAGCATAGTGCAGTGTCTCCAGTGCTCAGCTAGGGTACACACATGAGAACCAAGTGTTGAAGTGTAATTTGGCCATTGTAGTGGTGGAAGAGTGACTCACCAGCCTTTGATCAGCCAACACGATTAGCCAAAAGAAGATGTTACATGGACTATCACATTTTCATCGCTGCTTTCCAACCAGCAGCAATACCATACAGGTAGAATATAGCAAAGCATACTGAAGAGCACCATAATCGGTTAAAAAAAATTCTAACAGATGACGGCCATCTTTGTCAACAAATACGATACCAAATCAGTCCATTACCGTGAACTGTACCATAATACCACAAACTACCCAGTTCTAAAGTCTGTTTACAGTTGCTCCTTTTCTGCAGCTCTAACTGGATGCTGAAGATATCCTAAGTACTGCCACTGACATGTTCAGAGATAAAGGCATGGCAGGAGCAACAGCAATGACAATGAAAAAAGGACGTAGATTGTCAGAACTTAAAAAAATGAACTTGCTCTTTAGCATGCATGAAACTGCCCAGGAGGGCAGCAAATGTGGAGGCAGCAAATGTGCAGGACACATTTTCAGGTCAACAATCTTCACTAAAAAGACGTTGACAGTGCAATCTGACGTTCTTGTATAGATTGAATGTGCCCCTTCACATCAACAATCATCACTAAAAAGAAGTTGAAAAAGCAACTTGATGTCCTTTTTTAGCTTGAATGTGCCTCTAACACACAATTTGGGAGTCTCTAATAGCCGGGTTTGAGCTTGTGTTTCAACCAGCATGCAAAATTTTTGGTTTGGTTGCTGATGTTTCTACCAGCTGTGGAACACTGCTAAACTTAGTCCTTATCTAAAATGAAGATAATAATACATTTGTTTAAAGATACGCCCATAAGTATTTGGACAATAACACAATTTTTGTAATTTTGCCTCTGTACATCATTACAGTGAACTTTAAATCAAACAATCAAGATATGATTGAAGTGAAGCATGTACAGCTTAAATTCAAGGGTTTTAAGAAAAGTATTACATTAACTGTTTGGGAATCGTTATTATCTTGATACACAGTCCTCCATTTTCATAGGATCAAAAGCAACTGGACAACTGACTGGCAAGCAGTTCTATGGGGCAGTAAGATCTGTTCTCTAACTATCCCATGAAAAATTAAGCAGATAAAAGTGTTGATTCCAAGTGTTAAGCTTGTATTTGGTATCCTTCCACTGGAACTCTCAATATGAGGTCCAAGGAGATGTCAATGTAAATGAAGAAGGCTATCATTTAGCTGAATAATTAAATTAAACTTATCAGAGAGATAGCAAAAAACTTTAGGAGTGGGCAAATCCAAAGAGTGTGCCCAGTTCTGGGAACAAATTCTTTGGACAGATGAAACCAAGACTAACTTTTATTAAAATAACTGGAAGGGAAAAGTATGGAGAAGGAAATGAACAGCTTATGATCATCTGTCAGTCATGGTGGGGGCAATTTTTCTGGCATGGGAATGTATGGCTGTTCTGTGTTTTATTGAGGGTTTAATAGCTGTTAGAAGTAGCAGGATGAATTCTGAAGTGTACAGGGCTTTTCAGTTACTCAGGACATAACTGAAGGCAGAGAGACCCACAAACAAGCAACAACTGAAGGCAACTGCAGTAAAGGCCTGACATCTCAAGGAAGGAAACACAGCATTTGGGTGGCTGTATCTCAGGAGCTAGAGCAGGTCATCTACTAATTGGAAGGTTGGTGGTTCGATCCCTGGCTGCTCCAGTCTGCATGCCAAATATCCTTGGGCAAGATACTAACTAGGTTGCTCTCTGATGCATCCATGTGAGTGTGAATGTTAGAGAGAAAACATTTAGGCATAGGAAAAAAAAGTGCTTGTGTGAATGGGTGAACAAGGCATGTTGTATGAAGTGCTTTGAGTGCTCAGGTAGTGTAGAAAAGTGCTATATAAGAACCAGTCCATTTACCATTTGGTGATGTCCGTAGACTTCAGGTAAGTAATCCTTATATTTGAAATTATGTTAGACTGTTCAATTACTTTTAAGTCTCTTATAATGAAGTACTGTATAAAAAGGGGTGTAATTCTAAAACAGTTAAAGTAAAACTTTTTGTTAAGCTGAAAGTCTGCACTTTAGTCACATCTTGATTGATTTAAAATCAACTGTGACAGTATATAGAGGCAAAATAAATGCAAAAATAGGGAAATAAGCAAAAAAAAAATCCCTAATGGTCCAAATACGTAGGAACCTAATGATATATCCTCCCATTTTGAACCCTGTGAGCTCTTGTTACCTATGTTAGCAATACATCCTTGAACATCTTACAAGTGGTCCAAAATACTGCTGCCAAGCTTCTGACAAAGTCACCCAGGAGGTTTCATGTTACACCGGTCATGTTTTCTTTATAATGTATTCCCATCAAATTCACAATCAATACCAAGATGATCCTGATTATGTTTAGAGCTTTGCAAGGGCAAGCTTCTGTCATTTTGGAAGAGGTACTGCAGCTTTTGTAGTCCTTTTATCAGGATTTGTTGTTTGTTTCTTGCTTGATGCTTAATACAAAGCAGACTGAACTTTTAAGTTTGTAGATTTTATCTCTGGACACTTTCATAAAGGTTTAATTTTATTTATCTTGTTTACGTTTTGCTTTTACCTTACCACATGTTTCATCTAGCTGTCTGAATTTAATGTCTGTTTCTCTTCCTTCTTTTTCATTTTAGTCTTTTATTGTGTAACATTTTGACATCTGCTGATGTTGGAATGATAGCTGAGCTTGACCCTGTGGCTTTCCAAGACTAAAGCTATGGTCAAATTTTGATATAAATGTTACAAACAGTATAAAATTTAGGGCCAGACTTACTAAACAGGGCAATATAGCATGTGAGTGTAATCCCCAAATAGTGCTGATAGGTGTGGTTAGTTTACAAAAGTTGCACTGTTTTCTAAACACAGACGCAGTCAGATCTGCCAAGAGCCACATAATTTAGAGTAAGATCGCAAACTAAGAGATGATATGTAGCTGCGGGTATTTTACCAACAGGACAGGCACAGTTTATTAATTATAATCAGAAAAGCATATAAATATAGGTCATACATGTGTACAGTAAATGTAGCCCTACAGTGGCACTCTGGCAGACAGAGGAAGTGTAATGGAAACAGGCTTCAGTAATTGACAGGCTCCAATGTAGGACTGTAAACCGTCCGGCAATATTTTGACATTGTGTGACTCCTTTAGGTTGGAGGCTCCAGGTCATCTCTGAATTCATTGAGCAAATTTAGAATTAGCTGGCTTGGTAATTGATACACGTTGTTATTACATCTTTGTCTGGCATTCCAAATAAATTGACACAAGTGGAGAAATATCTCATTGGACTCGTAATGCCACAAGGCAGTGTACTCCTAGTGCTGGCCCCAAGCCCAGATAAATGGGCAGGGTTGCGTCAGGAAGAGCATCCAGTGTAAAATCTTTGCCAACTCAAACATGCAGATCATCAATAATGAGCTTTCCATACCCGGATCAGTTAACAAAAACAAATCAGGTTAACAAAAACTTCCTCAGATGCTGTTAGCCAAAGACAGACAAGGAGGGGGGAAGGTGTGTTCAGGTGTGTGAGGTAAATTCATTTTTGAACCGAGGAGGGGGCCTAAGGTTACATCTTTCATCTGATTGCAGTCATTCCGCAACTCTCTGTGAATATACTCATGGCCATTAATCAATGGCTATTACAATTTGCATATTAACGATCATGAAACTGAACTCACACCTCATTGTTAGTCAGTGGTGCTAGTTTGGTCATTATGAAAATGTTCTATTTATAAGGCTGGGGAAACCTGCAGTCAGCTTAGACTGAAGAAGTCACTTGGATGAGTGACAAAACACTTCTCCCACTGAAAAGGCTACATCCATATGAACAGATTTAAAATGCTGGGAATTATAGATGGGTTCAAGGTGAGGGTCGGATTACATCAGGAATCGGCTCGTAGCACCTTCTTTTTTGCAGTGGTGATGGACAAGTTGATAGATGTATCAGGTGTATCAGGAATGGACAGGAATCTGAATATAGGGATCTTGTAAAAGCCTTCAGCGACTGGAGTCACAAAAACAACCTCATATTGAACACTTCTAAGACAAAGGAAATGATAGTAGATTTCCGAAGATTCAGGCCGCCTGTCCAGCCTGTGAAAGTTTGTGGGGTGGACATAGAGGTGGTAAAAAAATATAAATATCTAGGTTTACACCTAGATAACAAACTAGACTGGTCGCTGAATACAGACGAACTATACAAAAAGGGGCAGAGCCGCCTCTTTTTGTTAAGGAAACTAAGATCTCTTGACATCTGCAGTAAAATGCTGCAGATGTTCTATCAGTCTGTGGTGGCAAGTGTGCTGTTTTATGCTGCAGTCTGCTGGGGAGGCAGCATCAGAAACAAGGATGCAAGG
>VUQS01077593.1:0-18816 GCA_015108495.1 Heterochromis multidens
GTGACTTATACATTGGGGAAACCAAACAACCTTTGGCCAAGCGGATGGCACAACACAGAAGAGCTACCTCGTCAGGCCAGGACTCCGCAGTCTATTCACACCTACAGGCCAGTGGCCACTCCTTCAGTGATGAGGACGTACACATCTTGGACAGGGAGGAACGCTGGTTTGAACGGGGAGTGAAGGAGGCCATTTACGTGAAAAGGGAAAGACCATCTCTGAACCGAGGAGGGGGCCTAAGGGTACATCTGTCACCATCTTACAATGCTGTGATTGCAGCCATTCCCCAATCTCTGTGAATGGTACTCATGGCCATTGATCAATGGTCATGACAATTTGCTGATTTAATGATCATGAAACTGACCTCATGGCGCATTGTTAGTCAGTGGTGCTAGTTTCGGTCATTATGCAAATGAACTGTTTATAAGGTTGGGGAAGCCTGCAGTCAGCTGAGACTGAAGAAGTCACCAGAGGTGACGAAACGTTTCTCCCACTAAAAAATGCTACGTCCAGATGAACAGATTCAGCTTTTTGGGAGTTATGGCACTTCAGAAAGCAGAAGGGGGTCCAACCCAGTATTAGCAAGATGTACCTAATAAAGTGGCTGAGTGGCTGTAGCTATAAATAAGTATGTACTGTATATTTTGTACTGTGCTATACAAAACTACATACTGTACAGTATGTACTGTAATATTTTGTTCCTGTCACTGTTCATTAACTGGAAACCATTTTTCTACTTTACCCTTTAACTCTAATGTTCTATTTGTAAACCTGCAGACTTTCCCTCTTTCATAACTTAGTGAACCTATTTAGTTTTTTCGACACATTTGGTTTTAATAGGAGTCCTGATTTGGTGATGATATTTCACTGTCAGGAATTGTAAATGCATTCTGACATGCTCTGTATCTGAGACTTGTAGTGGCAGCACTTTTTAAGCAACATGAGAATGAGACCTCTTAAGCCTCCAACTGATTTTGTTTTGTAAGATAATGTAATGTACTGTTTCTTTGTCTGTGAATGGCATTTTAGCAGGAAGTAATGCTCAACGGGCAATTCTATAGCCAGGTTTGTGGTAAAGGCTAGGGTTACTATTGCCAAACAATGAGGGAGTAAAGCCAGTCTCAACAACACACAAGGACTAATTGAATACATCCTTGTCTTCAAGTTCTCTGTAACTGATTATTTCAATTTAAAAGTCTGGTTTCTGGCAAATAGGGCAACAAGTCCAAGAAGGCAGCTGTAAACCAAATTTAACCCTACACCCCAGGTTCCTGTCTCCACAGTACTCCTGATAAGGGAGGGCTAACTGAATGGTACTGTGACTCTCAGCCTTGACTTTTCTTCCTACAGCTCACTGGAGATAGAATGACCTCCTAGCTCAGGTCACTTATGAAGTTATAACATGACAGCCTATCTCTTTGGGGAGCTTTTTATGTCCTCCATAGCTAAAAAGTCAGTTTAGTGCATCCCGATTACTTACTAAAAATTATTAATGATCTGTCCTTTAAAGAAATTCCTTTACTAAGACATATTTAACCAGTCAAAGTTTGTCTCATCTTTAGAAGTCATTGGTCTGGTTTCTGTTCTTTTATGTTCAGATTAGTTCATATTCTCAGCAAGGAATGTGAAAAAGGATTTCTCTGGTGTGAAATCAGGTCTTCACCACAGGCAGCTTTGTGTTTTTTTTTTTGTTTGTTTGTTTTGTTTTTTTTAAGCCTATCCTGTCTCACAGCTCTTGCAATCAGAATTGTGATCTGAATGCGATGTTGTACCAAACACATTTGCTTTTCCAAGATGAGGTTTTATAAATTCTCTAAAGGCTCCTCTGTTCATGTGTTTCTTGTATCTGTTTATTTATTCATTTCTATTAGTATTAATTCTGTTATTACAGCACATGTGTAATAATACAATATCTAAGCTGACAGGTAGGAGAGAGAGGAAAAAAAAAGACAGCCCAACACCCAGCAGATACCCCACCCCCACCACCCCACACCAAAGAGGCCCAAGCCACCCTGGACCACCACCCCCAAGGGAGCGGGTTAACAGCCACACCAGAATATCCAGCCACGCACCCCGGAACCAACAAGCACCCGCATCCCAGAGAGGGGCAGCAATGTCCAGAGGGGAGCAGTAGGGAGGGGCAACCCCTGCCCTCCATGACCATGTCCTAAAGGGGCCAAGGCTCAGCACACACTCACGCGCACACACACACACTTAAAAAGGAGGGGCGGGTCACCGCGAAACAAAGCCAGCAAAGCCATGTGAATTGCCCTACTCATTGCAGCCTACACAGCATATGCCCCCCCCAGGACCCTACCTGTGAGTGATGTGTTGTTTGAGGAAGTGGGGGAGAAGGGCAGAGAAATATAAGACCGGGAGGTAGATCCCAGTGGATCCAGGGCCCGCAATGACAACACCCCAGAGCCCCACCGTGCCCAAGGCCAGCACACATCGCACCCGCCACAAAGGGTAGTCTACAGTATGCAGATGAGCCCCAAGTCCTGGGGCCGTTGTGTTTGTCCAAGCAAGCATACAGACACCCACTGTAGCCTAAACACAATGTGTCCATGACAACCACAACATATTTCTGCTGCACAATAAACAAGTTTTTTTTTTCTTTTATTCAGGCAGTGAACAGACAGAACTCCATTCTCTGGCAAAGTTGCTGTTTTGACCTGTGAAACATCAGGAACAGTTTTTATTTAATAATTCATGCTGAATGCTGATCAAAGTACAATTTCTGTCTGAAGTTTAAAGCCCAGTGTACCAAAGTTAAATACCGCAGCGACCTTTGTATAATCTGACTTTTTCACCAAAGGAAATTGCACTGCTGAATAGCCTGCAATACTTAGAAAAGGTCAGTAGTGCATCTTTGAGAGAAGTATGTATACTTTCCTCAACATTTAATCATCAAACTCTTTGACCTCCCTCTCCTCAGCTAACTCCTCTAGCTCTTCTAGGGGGACCCCAAGGCATTCCTAAGCCAGAGGGATTGGGTAGTGGTCCAAGTGGTGGAAGGCCTTGGTGCCCAATCTCAGAGGCCTTGGCAGTCTGTTTCCTGGTTGCTGAAAGTGGCTCTTTAGACATGGAGTACCTTGAGATGTTAGCTGTTTCTTTTAAAGTGTCCTCGGTCTGCCCCAGAATGAAACACCTCACTTAGGAGTCATCCGAGTTAGCTGCCTGAACCAGCAGTTCTGTGTCTCAGGACTCAGGAGGTAGAGCAGGTCACCTTCTAATTGGAAGGTTGGTGGTTCGATCCCTGGCTGCTCCAGTCTTCATACCAAAGTACCCTTGGGCAAGATACTGAACAATACTGAAAATACTGATACTGAAAAGTGCTTGGGTGAGTGAGGCTTGCAGTATAAAGTGCTTTGAGTGCTCAAGCAGAGTAGAGAAGTGCTATATAAGAACCAATCCACCCTTTGGAGGAAGCTCATTCTTTTGGTCACAAAGCTCATGACGAAAGGTGAGGTTAGATGAAGTGGTAAACTGACAGCTTCACTTTCACACTCAGCTCTCTCTTCACCATGACATTTGGTACAGCGTCTGTACCAATCTGTCTTTCAATCTCCTGCTCCCTTCTTCCCTCACTGAACTGATACTTGATGATTGGGCCTTCAAGTATCTTGGGGGTCCCAAGTGGTTCTTGGGACATGGAGTATCTCAAGATGTTTCTTTTAAAGTTGCACGCTGTAACAGATACAGACTGTATGTTTGATTTGTTTGTTTGTTTGTTTGTTTGTTTGTTTGTTTGTTTTTTGGGGGGGGGTTGGTTTGGGGTTTTTTTTGGGGGGGGTAGTATTGTAGCTTTTTTTTAACAGTATTTACAGTATTGTTATAAAACTTGGTTCAGGCATTCATGTTCCCCTCAGCATGAGTTATTGTCAGTTTGGTGGTCCTTTTCATCATAGGCCATTATCTCACCAAATCTTTATGCTTTACTTGACAGTTATAAATTACTTTGTTATAAATTGCATCCTTCTGAAGTGATATAGTGAGTTTATTTAAGTGTTTGCAAAACTAATGAAATTTCCATCATCACAGATTTACGTGTTTAGTTAGCTATGGCATTATTTTCTTGCCTTCTTCAAAGCTCTCTCGAAGGGATTTGGATCAGCCAGTTGGTTTGCATGACACCTGGCTCAGCACCTTGCACTGAGACAGGTGTCTTCTATACCAGCTGCTTTGTGAGGCTTTTCAAACTACAATTAACAATATTGCCCTTTCTTATGTCAGTGTATAAGAGTAACGTGCATCTTCACAAATGTGTAATTTACAAGCATACATTTTAGCATGTTCACTATATCAAATATCAAGTTTCCACCCAGAGGTATCACTTGTGACAGTGTATTCTGTTTTTAATATGCTACGATTCCCTTTGGTGTAAACACTCCTCTAAGGTCGAATATATATGCCTCATTATATGAATCATATCCTTCTAGGTTGACAGGTTGAGTGTGACACTGAACTATTCAGCCGTCAGGATCATGTGGTTTTGATGAGTTTATAATTCACAGGCAGAATTATAAACTGTCTGTGAACTATTATAGATATGCAAGATTATACATTACAATGCTGACATAGAAAAATGTGCCATGACAAAAACTGTAATCTATGACCAGGTACAGATGGGTAAACTTCATAAATCAGTGCATGTGCATGGCATCTTCATCTGCTTATTCCCTCATATTGAGCAAGGATACTACTTTACAAGAGTCATCCAACTTTATGTTAAAATTCATCTCCTGGAATTGAATAAACCGCTCAGAACACATCCATGTTCATGAGAAGTAAATATTTTTTAATGAAAATAACTATTCGTAGATTAAAATGGCTGTAGCGTGACGTGTTTGTGTGCACACACTCCTCTCCACACACAGAGAAAAGAAACTAAAAAAAACTAAGAGCAGAGACAGAGAGAGTGCAATGACGACAGAATGCAGCAAAGTGAGCTTGAAAAAAATGTGAACTTAACATGAGCCTTTAACCTATTCATGTTATCACGTTAGACACGTTAGCCTCACCCATAGACTTATATGAAAAATCACTATAGCCACCTATTTCTTTGTGACTATCATTCTTGACCCTTGACAAAGGAACTTTGAATCAATTTCTTATTTATTTTGAAACCAAATGTCACGAGCATCACTTGCACATTCATTATATTACAGTAGCTACTTGTCAAAGCTTTTTTTAAAGCTGTACCCTAAAGTCTGCCCTGATTTGTTGTCTTTTTTACCCTGAATCTAACCGTAATTTATAAAATGTCATGTTTTTTTGAAGGCTTAAAACTAGTGACTGAGACCACGAAAATATAAAAATCATGAAACTATTTACTTGAAATTATACATAAAGTGAGAAGTAGTGTCATTTTTTCAAAGACTTCTGTAATATTAGACTTCTTTTTTTAGCTAAAAGAAATCAACCTCTGTTGCCCATTAGAAAGAATGCAGGTTTCGGGCACTTACACTTTAGCTTGACTTTTAAGAGCTGCAGGCTATGCACAGCTATTATACAGTTTATAGCTGGAATTCATGTGATTGGTTCCTCTGGTTTATCTCTTATTATATTTCATATAAGGTTTTTCACTTAGTTACAGAGCATTTTTGTATTTTTTTAATGTCTGTTAACTTTAGTGGAAACAATTTTTTTCCAAGTATATTTTTCTATGTTTATTTATTCTGTGTCTATGTCTATATTTTAATGTTATTGTGTATAATGGTACTGTGTTGATACTATTTGATTGTTAGCGCTATCTTTTGGGGTGATTTTCTTTGCAGATGTTTTTCATTATGTATTTAGAGCCCTGGGTTTTGATTGGTATTCAGCTGGTTTTTAAGTATTGTGATTTTCATTTGTTTTAAAATCCTCTGATGACGACTTATTGCTGAAATACGTCCATCTTTTTGCCCTTCAATAAACATGGTGACGTATTTTTATCAGAAAGTGCCACTGTTTTCTCCCCCATTCCTTAAGAATGGGCACTCTGTATGTCCTAAAAAGATTTGGAGTTAAGTTATTCTGTATTCTGGACACTTAGCATGAAGACTTGACTTCTCAAGTGATGTCATTTTAAGGTGAAATTGCTCAGCCATGGTGTTGGCTGTGCATGTTGTGCATGTCTTCTATCAGATTAAAAAATATATTTATATATATGGATATGTTAACTAGGTTAAAAACTTGATTTTCATTGGTGTATTTAGTTACACATGGTCATCAACAGTTTCATCAAGATTTAATCAGACAAAGACAGAGTTTATGTATTTGATTTGTCTGGCACACTCGTTCGCATCAGACACAGAACAACTTGTAGGATTGTTATGGTCACATGTAGCTTGTAGTTGTTTAAGCATCCCATAAAATAGTTGGATAAATGGTTGAATAAATGCAAATCTGCAATGCATTATTCTCCTTTCTCTTGTTTAGACCAATAAATAAATAAATAAATAAATAAATAAATAAATAATAATAATAATAATAATAATAATAATAATAATAATAATAATAATATGCTTCTTTTTAATGCATGTCCTCTTTGCTTTTGTCCTAAATCGACTGCACTAATCCGCGTCATGGCCAAAACAGTGCAGTTCTGGCTATGAAATGTTAAACACAGTTAGGATAAACATCTTCTGTCTGCCATTTGACTGATCTGTTTTCTGCATGGCTATTAAGATCTAAAATATTCAGCAGGTAGAGTGGGGCACTGCCAGTTTGAAAATGGCTGAGAAAAGTAAAATGTGAAGGAGTGGAGTTCAGCTGATTAAAAGATATTTTTTTAAACCTTGACCTCCTGAAAGAACTTTGAGGAAGTCCTGCTGATTAACCGGATGTGTAATTACATCTCCCAAAATTAAAATACTTTGTTACATTTAAAAGGCTTTTTTTCCACAGAAAGGACTGGCAGATACTGAGCTTTATGTCTGATGTGCAAAGACAGTTGTCTGGGAATCACTCTTCCCAGAGTTCACAGTTCAGCACTGACTGTCAAAAATAACTTGGGTTCAAGGATAATAGGATAGAAAAACACACATTTCCCTCAAACTCAATCCTTTTGTGCTTGATATTTCGAGGTAAAACATTTCAAGCTAAAATACTAGTTTCATTTAAAACATACATAGATTTCTTGTCATCACTTAAAACCAAAATGTTATACATTCCTATTTATAGCATTTGAATTTCTAGGACCATTAAAATGTGCAGTATACAAATGCTTCAGCATGTATGAGAACTCAAAATGACATTTTCTTTCCTAATTGGCCTTAGAAGTGAGCAATGTTGTTTTTTTTCACCCAGGTTAGCTATGACGAATGCCTTTAGTCACAGCAGTTGTTGTGTCATGAGGTGAATGCCACTCTTTCACTATGTCTTTGCTGTTTTTGCACAAATAGGAAAGGCTTAGTTGTTTTCATCTGGTGACATCCGTGACTGTCATGGTCCTGGGTCTTTGACCCAGTATTTTCAGTTGTTCTGGACATGATTAATCTTCTTAGAATTAAGAGATCTTTTATGTTCTAGTTCCTGAGTTTGTTATTCTATAGTGCCTCTGAGTTTGTTATTTATAGTTCTTGATTTCTTGTTTTATTATGTTGGTTCCCCTTTCATGTCCAGTCTGTCCTAGTTTCATCTCCATGTTCTGTCTTCAAGCATCTCCATGTCTGTTTATCTCATCCCAATGTCTAGTTCACGTGTCTTAGTCTGAGTGTCAGTGTGCGTGTGTTACTTCCTGTCTTTTTTTGATAGTCACCTGTCTCGTGTGCGTATGTTCAGTTTTGCTTCCCCTGTCTCGTTAGTCAGATTTAGTTCACCTGTGTTCCCTGGTGTGTTCCATCTCCCTGATTACCTTGTGTGTATTTAAGCCCTTAGTTTCCTTCAGTCCTTTGTCGCGATCTCCCTTATTGTGGGTGTTGTTTCCAGTCACTCAGTCAGTTCTTGTCCTATGTGCTGTTATTGCTTTTGTTTTCTTCGCCTTATCTCCAGCAAAATAAAGCTGTGATTTTGAGTTTAGTTCCGTCTGCCGAGTCCTGCATTCTAGGTCCACACTCTGTTCGCCACACACCCGCTACACATGACAGAGACAAAAAAAGAAGTAGTAGTGCAGGAAGTCTGGAACAGAATTCATCCCTATTAGAATCAATACCGGAGAGGTGTTAAAGTGAATTATCTCCACAGTCATCTAAAGCAGCCTCATTAAACCATGAGTGCAACGTGTCTGACATCAGACAATATCTGCTGATCTTAAAGGAGAGATAAAACATTTATTACACTCTGGAGAAATTAGCATGCTTTAAAATTCCTCCCACAATTTCCCAAATCTGCATGATCTCTGTTTAACAGCATTTCTGTGCTGTTTTATAATTCTGTAATTAGCTATAAGTTATTCTTGGCCGATATGATGAGAAGACTTATGTCGATTGTAGCCTCCATCTGCAGACATCAAAAGTAGCCTGGGTAATTCATGTCAGTTCAATTCAGTTTTAATGTAACAGCTTTTTCGTGTGCTTCAGCAGTGTGGTAGTGAATATGCAAGTGTCCATGCAGTGCTTAATCCAAAAAACTGGTACATTTTTGATATTACAAAAAAAAGATGGACAATGCATCCTTGAAGAAACTGAAAGTACAACAAAAAGTGTTTACATTTCAGTGGAACTTTTTAAATAATTACTGTTGACAATGGTGGACAGAAATGATTTGTCTTCCTTCTCCTCTGTCAGAACCTGAAAGAGAGAGATTAGCTACAGTCATGTGAAAAAGTTTTGATAAGGCTCTGTGTAGTCCTGTGAAAAACCAAGTACACCCTAACTGCTTCTATGGGAGTTAAGAGGGTAAGTAGCAGCCAGGTGCTGCTAATCAAATGCACTTGATTAATTGATCATCTGTAAGTGTGAGCACCTCTGTAAAAGCAGAAGTTTGGGCAGTTTGTTGGTCTGGGGCATTCAGGTGTGTGTTAACACAATGGCACATTTTTCCCAGGAGTGGACATCCCAGCAAATTTACCACAAGGTCAGACCATGCAATGCTCAGAGAAACTACAAATAACACAGGAGCTACATCTGTCATAAACCAAAGATTTTTTCGGACACAAAAGCTGAACCCAGTTAGCACTAAACAGTTTAAAGGTTTTATTTAACTTGTGCGGGGAATCAACAGGGCAAGAGGTTGGAACAGGTAAGTGATACCAAGTGAGTATACCTTTCAGAGACAGGATGTGACTTCTACCAAAGAAGACAAAACAGGGTAGTGTTTGTCCAGACCAAGGACCTGGAATTTGAGCTGGAATTTCTTAGAGGGTTTCTAGAGAGAGGTGAGCAGGCCAGGTGTTTCCAGGAGAGTGGGCAGCCAGATAAGTGGAAAATCTGTTAAACCCCTTTTGCAGATTGACCAGCTCGGGAGTACAGGTAACCAACACCTTCAAGCTTGCGTGGAATATTTGAGTCAATGAGTGAGGCTTCAGCCGATGAGAGACAAGGGACTGCACTGGAGAGGAAACAAGGCTGGTAACATGAGAGTCCAAAGTTAGCATTAGAAAGCCTGATTACCGCTACATTAACAGCAACAATCTGGTGGGGAGTGAAAGCAACAAGCTGGTCCTTATGTACATGGAGAACATGTGTGCAAGCTGAAGCACGAGAATCCAACAGGCTCCACAGGCGGGGAAGATGGCAGAGCCTGCCCAAAATACCACTTGAGAGCTTAGAGATAGATAGGACAGGGAGAGAGAAACCAGACCTGCCCAGACCATGACAGCATCTCAGACTCTACAGGCCTCAGTTGGCATGTTAAATGTTAAAGTTCATGACAGTGCAAATAGAAAAAGACTGAACAAGTATGGCTTGTTTGTAAGGGTTACCTGGAGAAAGCTGTTTCTCTCTAAAAAGAACATGGCAGCATGGCTTAGATTTGCAAAGTTCCATCTGAACAAACCACAAGACTTCTGGAACAATGTCCACTGGACAAACAAGATCACAGTGGAGGTGTTTGTCCATAATCCACAGCGTCACGTTTGGCAAAAACCAAACACAGAATATCAGCACAAACACCTCATACCAACTGTCAAGCATGGAGGTGGAGGTGTGAGGCTTGTTTTGCAGCCACAAATGTGAGGCCATCTGTGTGACTAAAATTGGATCATGCAACAGAACAATGATTCCAAGCACAGCAGCAAATCTACAACAGAATGGTTGAAAAAGAAAAGAATCAAGGTGTTGCAATGGCCCAGTCAAAGTCCAGACCTCAACCTGATTGAAATGCTGTGGCAGGACCTTAAGAGAGCTGTGCATAAACAAATGTCTACAAACCTCAATGAACTGAAGTAACATTGTAAAGAACAGTCAGCCAAAATTCTTCCACAATGATGTGAGAGACTGATAAAGTCAAACAGACAATGATTACTTCAAGTTATTGCTACCAAAAGTGGTTCTGCGAGCTACTGAATTATGGGATGTACTTAGTTTTTCACAGATGTTTCATTTAGATAGGTGTGTAAGAATGACCTCATTTCAAAGCAAAGATTAAACAAAAGTCTATAAAAATAAATAGATTTTTATATCAGAACCTTTTTATTCTTTTCTCTCCCATTAATCACGCCATGAGCCTTTGTATTTATCTTTCAGCACCCAGCAGCATTTTCTGGTGCTGAAATATTAGGCCAGAAATTTGGTAATTTCTGCCTCTAAAAACCTAAGCTGCCAATTGCAGTAATGCTAAGCTTCAAAACAGAACTTCTCAAACCCACCAGTGGGTGACGTCATGGTCCATTCTTAATGGGTAGTCTGTTATTCACATTTAGAAAGAGATCTGGTTGAAATTAATTCCAGCTTGAACTTCAGCTTAACAACTTTATGATTTTATGTTACTTAACTAAACAATCCTTAATATATTTGTTCCTGCCAGCTTGTACATCATGAGTCTGCATTGCTATCATTGCTTGAGTTTGTGCCCCACCTTCCTTACCCCAGTCAAAATTATCTGGATGTGCCCGGAGCCTGATTTAAGTTTTAATCAATAGAGCTGACTGAGATAGAGAATCTCCTGCAACAGGGTTTGAATAAACAAGAGGCAAACCCTCTTCTCAAGTTCAGATTCACAAGCAAAGCTTTTAGAGAGTTATAATCTCTTGTGAGACAAACTTTAACAAGCACCAAGAGCTTTTGTAATCAGCTGCTCTTCTTTTCAAGTCTCATCTACCCCACACTTCCCATTGGCCATACTGATAAAGACGAACTGCTGTGATAAGTTCAGAAGGCCACTGCAGAGTTCCTTCTCTATCCAAAGTTTAGACAAAGTACCGAAGTGCACAGGGATACTCCTGAATTTGCAATAATAAATGCCAAGAAACCATCTTCAATAGATAGTTTATAGAAATGAGATGGCTGAGACTGATGCCAAGTTAGTAGACTGTAATAGATCTGGATGTTGCTTAATAAGCTTGCTGAATTACCTCATGTCACCCACTCCTACTGTATATAACATCCACTATCTCACACCTTCACTCCAGTATGCTCTTATTTGGAAGTCTAACACAATTGAAAAGTAACCCCGTTCTACTTAAACGTTAAAAGCTTCCACATGGGAGCACCGATGTTGTTTTTGTTTTGTTTTGTTTTGCTTTTAAAACACTTATTATGATTTTGATTCAAGCCAAGCAAAGCTTTATTTTGACCCTTGTATTAAAAATTACACTTAACACATGTGCTTGTTAGTCCTGCAGCTCAGTTCCTGCAATTACTGTGCCTAAATAGTTTGACATTTAGGGAAACTAAGCTGAGTTAGATAAGAAGATCAATACCACTTCATATCTCTGCCCTAAATAAGAAGATACAGCAAAAAGCTGGGAAGCTTATCTCACCATAAAATTTGGGAACAAGGGGAAACAGATAGCTCTGTCCAAAGGTAATAAAAAAGGGGTCTATCCATACCTCTAAAGCTCACTTATTAACACAGTATGTCTAATTTGCTTGATTCTTAGAAAAATCGAAGTGGTTTCTCGATGTGTTATGTGCCAGGCTTTTTCTATGCTGGGGGCAATGAGTTCCTGGAGTCTCGACTGATTGCCTTGCCTGCTATTTAACAAAAAAATATGAACATGATATTGATCTAGAAAGCATGCATAATTCTCAAAATCCTCAGTTATTCTTTTAATCAAATATAAGCATGATATTTAAACCCTGCATCCATCTTTAATAGCTACATTTTGGCTGTTGCTGATTTATAGTGTGTTCAAAATCTGAGGGCCAAGGGTAATTCAAAGTAAGCCTCAAACTATTAAACTTTGATCTTTTTATATGTGGTGCTTTAAAGTTTTAGCTTCAGGGTGGAGAGACAGTGCTGTGCAAAAGTCTTGAGCCATCCCTTATTTCTTTATGTTTTGCTTCCATGGACCCAGGCTTTCTTGTAATTTTTAAAGTGCTCTTAGTTATAAAACTTATAATAGCATTAGTTCTCCATGTTTTCTGAAGATCTTCTGAAAAAGAAGTTTTTCTTTGGACATTGGCTGCTTTTTTTTCCTTGTACCCGACCATTTTCAGAAGAATATTTTTTGTTTGTTGTTACGCCACTCAACATTGACCTATGAATTATACAAGAACTAAATAAGGCACCTAACTCAAGGGATGAACCAGTGTTGTGTCTACACATAACAGACAACTTGACAAAGAACCAGTTTTAAATTGTATCTTTAGGCACTTTGTTACTAGCAACCTGTCACAAAAACACCTAATTTGTTCCCATTTCTTTTGTCAAATCTGTGAAAAATACAAAGAGAACACTGTGACAGTCATAAAATTGTATTTTTACACCAACAAAGAGTTGGTTCCCACAGAGTTATTAACAAAACCTTGACATATTTCAGCATGGTGTGCAGTGTGTCCTTAAAAAATCTCCAGCAGATAAACAGTATCTGAAGGTCATGCCCTTCGCAAATAGGGAAAAACACAGTGAAGACCTGACATATGACCTGAGAGCTGCACCTGGGCCTTCAGTTGATCCATCTACTGAAATGCTCTCAGTGGAAGGGTGGCTGTCAAGAAGCTGTTCTTAAGGAAGAGAAGCAGGGAGAAAAGACTGAGGTATGCCAAATTACAGAAATTACACAAATCAGTGGCAACAGGTCTGTTGGAGTGATGAATCCACATTTGAATTTTTTGGTTCAAATCTTTGTCAATATTTATGGAGGAAGTCAGGAGAGAGGTATAGTGAGTGTCTACAGCCATCTGTAAAATGCACTGGAGGCTCTGTCATGGTTTCAGCCAGTGGTGTTGGGGATCTTGTCAAAATTGATGGAATTATGAAGGCAGAAAAGTATCATCACATTTGGATCCACCATGCAATCCCAAACACACTGCCAATGCAGTAAAAGCATACAGTACATAGAAAAACAGGAGTTCAGGCAGTGTTGAAGAATAAGGGTGGTCATACCAAATATTGACTTTCAAGCTTGCTAGAACTGTACAAACTCTGTTACTGCCATTGTACATATTATTTTATTATCATTATTTTTGCTGTATTTTGTTACTGTAAATACAGACTGCTGTATGTAGTACTGTATTTTAAATAGAGTGAATATACAGACTTGCATTTTTAAAACAATGACCGTGATCTGACACACACAACGCATCATAAGGCCACAGTTGCTCAAACATTAAACTGAGTTTTGGATTTTGACAAAGCAGCATAATTTGAACATAAATGTCAGATGGCAAAGGATGTGAAGATCAGCAGGATGAAGGGGAAAAATGCTTGTTTTTTAAGAAAGAAGAAGAAGGTGCGACTAATGGTTAAAAAAGAAAGAAGGAGGACTAAATAATAATTAAGACCATGACATTAAATTTAGTCTCTGATAATATAAAGTACTGTGTGTCATGGTCCTGGGCATGTTTGTCCAGTGTTCTGAGTTTATGGACTTTCTAATGTTTATTTGGAATATTATGTTTCTCTTGGTTTAAATATATTGTTTGCTTCACGTATCTATAGTATTTGGTTAGCATTCTGTTCTTAGTTATCTTAGTGTTTTCTTCCCTTAGTGGTTCCTGGGTTTAGTTCTCAATTCCTTGTCTTATTAGTTCCCTTCGTGTCTAGGCTGTCTCCATGTTCTGTCTTCAGTCTTGTCTTCATGTTTGTTCACTTCCCTGTCTTGTCTAGTTAATACATTTGTAGTCCTGGTCCCTGTGTTCCCTTCCTGTAGTCATCTCTCTGTTTGGTCTCCCCAGTCTGTCATGTCTCCATGTTTGTTTATTCCCCAGTCCCAGTGTCAAATTCACATGTCTTAGTCTGAGTCTGTGTGTGTATTATGTTTCCTGTTTTACTTTGATAGTCCCTCGTCTCTTGTGCATTATGTTCAGTTTTGCTTCCTCTGTCTCGTTAAGCCCTGATTTAGCTCACCTGTGTTCCCTGGTGTTCTCCATGTCCCTGATTACCTCATGTGTGTATTTAAACCCTCAGTTCTCCTTTGTTCCTTGTCCTGTTGTTGTTATCCCTCTCCAGGTTGTGTGTGCTCTTTGTATTCATGTTTCCAAGTGTTTCCTTGTTACTTTGTTCCTAGTTAGTTTATGAGTTTGTATTCCATGAGTTCCTGAGCTCCAGCAATAAAGCTGCTGTTGAGTTTAGCTTCGTCTCCGAGTCCTGCATTTGGGTCCTCGCTTTGCAGACACACAGCCAGCCATGACACTGTGTTACCAGATCCTGACACTCAAGTGTAAATAAATGTCATGAACTGACATTTCAGTTGGCAAAATGAAATGGCAGTGATGTTCCTGGCAAAACAGTAAGATTTTAAAGCAAGCAAAGTGTACATGAATCAAAACCAGGGATAATTAAGTTTGCATTTGTAACCTAGTAATTACTTACTTCTAGAAAGTCTCCTGCTTTATTATTAACTTCATTTTCTCAGTGTAAACAACTGTGGTTCAGTAAAAGGTTAAGATTGTGAACTCTGACCATATCCCTTTGAGGAAGGAAGGAAGGTGAGTGAGTGTCTTTGCCCATGCAAGGACCACAAACCTCATTATATATAATTGTCTTGTTTCTTTTTTTTTATGATAATTTCCCTCTTTGTTTTAATATCAGAAGAAGTACAATAAGTGTTCAGTGTTCTGATTTTCCATCCATCCATCCATCCATCCATCCATGGGCTGAGCCAGCTGTCATGGGGCACCCTGGACAGGTCGCCAATCTATCACAGGGCTAACACAGAGAGACAGATATCCATTCACCCATTCAATTTGGGATCACCAATTAACCTGACATGCATGTCGTTGGACTGTGAGAGGAAGACAGAGTACCCAGAGAGAACATTCAAACTCCACACAGAAAGGCCCCAGCTGGCCACTAGATTTGAACCTAGGACCTCCTTGCTGTGAGGTGACAGTACTAACCACCATTAAGAAAAGAAAAAAAAAAGAAAAGAAAACAGAGCTCTTACAACACAAAATCTGATATTTGAAAACAATTATCAGAACTTAAATGCACCTTTAAGAAAGCATTCAAAAATCAATGTTATCTTCACTCTAGGCATACAATGAATGAAGCACAAATGTAAACAATATAATTTACATTAGTACTGAATTTGTTCTTAAAAGCTAACTTTAGAAAATAATCTTTCACTTTTGCCCTGTCTATTGTCTGTATGTGGTTTTCTTTTTAACTTCATAACTTCCCATAGTGTGACTCATGCATTAAGAGTATAATGACACTTTAATTCAGGAACCTTTAACTATTTTTTGTGAGTCATCCTCAGTAGTAAGACCTAAAGCAATGCATTTTTGGGTGGCAGGAAGCACAGCATGTTGTCTCGTTTGGTTACTTCCATTTAATTCTTTTTGCACTAAACCTGGCCGTTGATAAGATGAGACACTGTTGCCACCATGTGGTCTGGGAAAATAGTGTTCAAGATTTGTGAGGGCTGAAAAATACCTGGTGAATAAAGAATTTTAAAAAATAGTCTGTAGAATTTAACTTATAGACAAAACTGTATGGGTTTGTCATGTAACATGACATTTTAGAGAGCAGAATGATAGACTACAAGGACAGTGTTTTCCCAGTGTGTTAGATCTGATGCTACAAAAAAGTTTATAATCCCAGGCTTTGAAGGTAACTTCAAGGTCAGTCTCTGCCTCTACTGCATATTGCTGTGGAATTACTGGCATTATCCAAACAGAACAGAAAATAGGAACTAACAGAAAAAAAATCTTATTCATCAGAGGTCTGCAGCTCTCAGCATAGTGTAGTACAATCCAATTTATAGCCCTCACTTGACACACTCCTACTGTCTGCTTGTAAGGGTTCCTCTGCATTATAAAACCTAGAAATAAAATGGGATAGAAATGAAATCAGTTTAAAGGACCTTAAACACATTCTGGTATGTAGCTGCAACAAGTGATGGCAATCCTAAAAGAAGGCAATATTTTTAGCCACTGCTTTTGGCTCTTCACATTCACAGAGATTTCTGTTTTCTTTCTCTGTGATCTGTTTCAAAGTGTGCGGATCAACAAAAGATTGTTAACATTCTGTAAATGACAAGTAAGCAATATGATTGAGTATGAAAACAAACACTGGACAAGTGGAGGCATTCCAAAGTCCAGTAATCATGGGCAGGGGCTCAGCAGTCTGTGAAAGACAGTTTGGGCAAATAGTTCAACAATTCAAGAAAGCATTTCTAAAGGATCCTGAGATTCCAGAGAAATCTCTGTATGCAAGACAAAAGAACATAAACCAATACTGAATGGCTGTGATCTTTGGCCCCTAAGGTAGGAAAGAAAGAAAAGAAACAAGAAGATGAATAGGGGAAAGCCATCCAGCTGGCTGTCAACACATTTCAAAATACAGCTTCTGTAATGGTGTGAGGGTGCACTCATAAATTCAGCTACAGTTTACATCCACATCATGGGCATGAATGTCATGGTAATTTTGGTCTTTTAATGATTTCTTTGAACTATTCTTTTTCCAGGGTGGAATGATTGTACAGCATACATCTTCAATGACTTTAAAAAACAAGAACTGGATGCACAACCTTGAATTTATTTTGGATTTTCTCTAATCCACACAGGGTTAAAAGTATACATACAGGCTAAAATATATACATATACCGCCACTGATATTTAGTTAAATGTCCCTTAGCAAGTTGCACATCGACCAGATGTTTTTGGTAGCCATCAACAAGCTTCCGCATAATTCTGGCTGGATATTTGACCACTTTTCTTGGCAGAATTGGTAGAGTTTATTTAAATTGGTTTGTTTCTTGGCACAGACCCAACTTTTAAATGTAGTCCACAAATTTTCAATAGGGTTGAGGTTGGGGTTTTGGGAAGGCCATTCAAAAACCAGTTTTGATGACTGTTTGGGATCATTGTCCTGTGTCCAACTGTGTCCAAGTTTCAACCGTCTAGCTGTTGACTTGAGGTGAAGTTGAAGAATTTGGAGGTAGTCCTCCTTCTTCATTATTCCATCCACTTTGTGCAATGTACCAGTACCACTGGCGGGAAAACAGCCCCAGAGCATGATGCTACCACCACCATGCTTGACAGTTGATTCAGTGTCCTTATGTTTGAAAGCCTCACCTTTACTCCTCCCAACATAGCTCTTGTCATTGTGGTCTCTTGTCTGACTATAAAAATGTTCTCCAGAGGGCATTTGGCTTGTCCATATGGGTAGCTGCAAATTTTAGTCGAGCTTGAAAGTGTCAATTTTGGAGCAGGAGCTCATGTCTTGGTCAGCACCCTCTCAGTCCATGGCATTGTAAAACTCACTTTACTGTGGACAGTGATCCTGGTGTTCCAGCAGTTTCTGGTTCAAGGCAGGCTTGAGCCTTGGTGGTTCTTGGTTGTTCCTGAACATCCTAACCAATTTCCTATCATCTGAGGGTGACAGTTTGGGTCTTCTTTCAAACCTTGGCAAAGTGGTGACACATCCAAATGGCTTGTACTTACATACAGTTGTTTGAACAGATGATCTTGGAATCTGCAGTTGCTTGGAAATGGCTCCAAGAGACCTTCCCAACTTATATAAATGTGCAATTCTCCTTCCTAGATCTTCACTGAGTTCCTTCGACTTTCCCATTGTTCTGAGTTTCGGTCAATCCAATGAGTGCTCTCAAACAAATCTTTTTTTTATGCTGGCAAAGAGAAAGTACCAGTTGGAGTCAATCACAATCACTAAGAAGTAAATAGGCCTTGGCCTTGTCAAGTTAAAGGACATTGTAGAACCTTCAGCATCACTTGTTAAAAGATTTTGTCACGATTAGCCAGGAAGTGTGTGGTGGAGAGTGAGGAGGACCCCAGAATGCAGGACTCGAAACAAAAACTTCAACTCAAAATCGCAGCTTTATTTAGCTGGGAAAAAGCGAGGAAATCAAAACACAAAAACAACACGGAGTTACAGAAACAAAAAGGAACAGTCTGACTACAGACTGAAACCCAAAAACAAAAAGCACCCAGAACAGTCTGACTCCAGACTGACAACAATAACTGGGGCAAAACAAGACGAGATCACACACAGTGAGGGAGCTCATACACAATGAGGGAAAACACACACAATGAGGGAGGACGCCACAAGGAGCACAGGCAAACTGAGACCTTAAATACCAGACGGGGTAACAAGAGGATAGGAAACAGGTGGGAACAAAGCAGGGAGGACACACCTGGGAACACACCTGAATCCAATCACACCAAGAGAGCTAGAGAGGGAGAGAGAAAGAGAGACAGAGAACCAGACAAGGGGATGAGACTGGGAACAAGAAACCCACAGTACAAAAACTCATCACAGAACGGTAACACCAAAAGGCACTCCAAACACAAACATGAATCTCTCTAACAAAATACAAAA
>VUQS01077594.1:0-10607 GCA_015108495.1 Heterochromis multidens
AATTACTTTTTCACACCACTGTACGTGTGTGTGTGTGTATGTATGTGAACGTGTGTGTGTGTATATATATATATGTATATATGTATATATATATATATGTATATATGTATATATATATATATATGTATATATATATATATATATGTGTATATATATATATGTATATATATATATGTATATGTGTATATATATATATGTATATATATATATATATATATATATATATGTATGTATGTATGTAGTGCTTTTCAGCTAATTTTGAGCACACAAAGCGTTTTCTTACTGCAAGCCTCATTTCAGTTTACTGTGCTGTAGGGCAAAGAAAAGCATTAAATACTATCTGTAGTGATTATTGTGTTGTTGAATAGCTCTCTCTTTTATCTCTTAATAATAATTGCAGCTCCTGGCATTTCTTACTCAGTGATTTGTCTTTTTTCTCACTCTCTGCTTCCCTCATTGCCTCTCTGTTCTCAGAGGACTACGCATCCATGTGTAACCTTCCTCTGAGTGGTGGGCGGCGGCCGTATGGTCGTGACGCTCTTGTTGCTGGTCCAGTTCAGGAATATGAAGTGAGCCCAGACTACTCTCCATCACCTGAGGGGCTTCCCTATTATGATCTTGAAGAGCGTGAGTATTTCTGCATTCTTTATGGTAACAAAGTACAAAATAGTGATGCAACATAGTATTGTTTTATTAATGTACATTTTAATCACATCTTCACAAATAAGTTCTTACATTTGCAATTTTAAAGCACAGAAGTTCACATCTAACAAAAGTTCACATCAACTATTCTTACATTCAGAGTTAAGCCAGAACCTCATAGATTTGCAACAGAAACTCCTCCACAAACAGTGATGTAGTTGCTCTAGGATGATTTCACTGCAAAGTGACATACAACCAGTTGAGTTGAGTCCCCTGTTGCAAAGACACACCTCACAGATGAGTTGCACTTATTGGCGCAGACTGACTCAGATTGACTGCAACATGTTAGCAGTCTGTCTGCATTTATAGAAGGCAGTTAAATCACTTTTACAACCTGTAAATAAATGAATCACTCTTATAATACAATGTAAATTCTGTGTCAGTGAGCTCTGTTTTTGCTCCACAACAAGAAACAGGTAGGACAAACTAAGTAAATATATTCATTCATCCAAATAGCTACCAGCTCATAAATGATAGCTGAGTAACAACCAGCTTATAAGCAGCTCATAAGCAGATGAATAAAAATGTTCTTTGGAGATAGTTGACTGTGGTGAAAGAGTGACTGTTTTGGATTATTCAGACTTACAGGTTAAAACTCAAAGTTATGATTTAGCTGATGTGACATCAATCCCACCACATGCCGACAGTCAGATGTCAGCTATGCAGGCCCGCGTTCTTTGACTGCTTTGAGCAGTGTCCCTCTGAGTCGCTGATCATCACAGCATAACTCTGTTAGTGGCTATGTGTGTCTTAGGCTCTTCTCTGTTGCCACACAGCTGGAGTATTACAGTTGGCAGGGTTGGTGCAAGAATAAAATTACATTTAAAGTAGACTGCTCACTAGAATCACAAACAAAACCTCTGAAAAGCCATGATCAGTTATCCCAAAGTCCTTTTTTAATGTCTCTATTTGGAGGCCATTTGGTGGAGAAATTTGGTGTGTAGTGATAATTTACTAGTAGATTAAATAAGAGAAAAAAGTCACAGTCAAAAAACAGTCCCAGTGTAGCACAATCTAATGAATAAGGCTAATTGTTAAGGTTAATGTTTATACAACTATTGTGTGTGTATTCAAAAGTCATTTAAAACAGTTAATCACATTCTTTAATAATGAAATATTATTTATATGATTTATTAATGGTCCAGACATGTTTGTCACATTGCTTTCTAAAACTCTTCATCTTGCTTGTTTCCACTCAGAGATAGAGGTGCAGCCTTGGCTGGTAGACTCTTACAACCAACAGATAAATGTAATAAAATAAACTAATATAGTAATAGTTTAACTGACCATTATTTCTGCAGTGTTTAATATTTTATTCAACTAGTCATGCACATCCCTCGTTGTCGCTTCTGTTTGTTTGAAGCTATTTGTTAAATCAAGTGCTGGAAGAAAACCTTTGTCTCTGATGGTAAAGGTCCAAATGCCTATTCTCAGGGCATGCTTATGCAAGTTAACATTAGACACTGAGCCAGATTAAAAACTGCCCAACGCAGTGATACTATCAGCTCCAGTTTGTTAGATTTCCACTGGCAACCTGTTCAGAGTATACCCACCTCTTGCCATATATTCAATTCAGTTAAATTCAATTCAATTTTATTTATATAGTACCCAATCACAACAACAGTTGCCTTAAGGCACTATAATATTGTAAGGTAAAGACCCTACAAAACAGAGAAAAACCCCAACAATCAAACGATCCCCTATGAGCAAGCACTTGGCGACGGTGGGAAGGAAAAACTCCCTTTTAGCAGGAAGAAACCTCTGGCAGAACCAGGCTCAGGGAGGGGCAGCCATCTGCCGCGACCGGTTGGGGGTGAGGGGAGGAAGACAGGACAAAAATGGAAGAGAGTCAGAGATTAATAACAACTCATGTTTAAATGCAGAGTGATGTATAAGCACATGGTGAGTGAAAAGAGGTGAGAGAAGGAGAAACGCTCACTGCATCATGGGAAACCCCCAGCAGCCTAGGCCTATTGCAACGTAACTAAGGGAGGATTCAGGGTCACCTGATCCAGCCCTAACTATAACCTTTGTCAAAAAGGAAAGTTTTAAGCCTAATCTTAAAAGTAGAGAGGGTGTCTGTCTCCTGAATCCAAACTGGGAGCTGGTTCCACAGAAGAGGGGCCTGAAAGCTGAAGGCTCTGCTTCCCATTCTACTTTTAAATATCCTAGGAACCACAAGTAAGCCAGCAGTCTGAGAGTGAAGTGCTCTATTGCGGTGATATGGTACTATGAGGTCTTTAAAATAAGATGGGGCCTGATATATAAATAATATTTAATTATTTAAGAATGTGATCAACTCTTTCAAATGGCTTTTGACAGCTTGGACAGGCACCAGCACCAGGAAATTTCTAAAGGCAAAAGCTAGAGCCTTTAAGCTACTGTTAAGCTTAAGATATATTATTAACCTGTTTCACATACAAACAACTTTAATATAAATAAAGTTGTGTAACAAATAAAAAATAAAGAAATAAATATCTGTGCACCCATTCCATTTGTGCCACATAGACAACGTCATACCAGGTGGATGGCTATACATTAATAAAGTGCAACATAAACATTATTTACACTGAGCGCCTTTAAGTTACACTTACTATCAAAACTGATTAAATTTAGAGATGTTTATTTGGCAATAACTGCCACTCAATCTGTGAATTTGTGCATCCTATCTGTGGGCTCAGGTCTGAGTTATGACTAAACATGATGCAGAGTGCAAAGAGAGTTGGGTGCAAACTACGGTTAAATGGTTTTTGAACACGTGACGTGTACATGTGTCCTTTTCACTTCACACTTTGTTTGAAAATGCACACTATATAGACAAAGGTACTGGGCTACACCTCTTAATCTTTGAATCTCACTGAATTCAAGAGTGGTACTGGTGGTAATAGGATGCTGAATTTGCAATACGTCAGTTCGTCAAATTACTTCCCACCTAGATATTCCATGATCAGCTATAAGTGGCATTATTATAAAGTGGAAGCATATAGGAACCATAGCAACTCAGCCACGAAATGGCAGATTACATAAAGTTACAGAGCAGGGTTGCTGAGTTCTGAGGTGGATAGTATGTAAAAGTTGGCAGTGTTTTACTGACTCAGTAACTGCAGAGTTCCAAACCTCCTCTGGCATTAATGTGTCTGTAACATGAGCGTGTTATTGGACCCCAGCGCGACACCCACACAACCTTTGTTTGTAAAGTGATGTTTATTTCAGCACCTGCGCTACACTCTTTGCAGAAATGCTGCACAGTGGCACTGCTTCAGGATATTGTGTTGCATAATCCACAAGAACTAATACAAAACGATAACCCTGTGCACTCCAGTGAAATGGCCCGATGAGGTCCTATCCAATGCGCTCAAATCGGACCTTCATTAATGGTAACAGGTGTAAGTGCGCCTTTGGGATGGCTGGCTGGTCCACCAGCTGACATTCCGGGCAGGATGCGCACTGTCCCTAATCATCCCTAATCATTACCAAGTGTGGAAATGTCAGAGTGCACCATTTGACCATCAGTTGTCATCACTTGGTCAAAGGTTGAGCGTAGAGTGTCGTCTCAAGACTGCTTCAGTGGCAAATCATCCATGGAGTGAATCACCGTAGCCGGTGGCGTCTCTCAAGAAGGCCCCATCACCTCCTCCTCCCCAGAGTCAGTCGTCTGACAAGCGCAGCACAGACACTGCAGGTCCTTATCGGTCGTGAACGCATCCCCACACACTGCCGCAACAGGTTATTAAACCACGGCCAATCTGTTTCCAGAATTAGGGGATGTGTCAGGCGGGAGGTAACCGCAGCCTTAACTCTATATGTTTTGCCGTAATTTCCAGTGGCACTATGGGATATTTGTGGATGTCCCCATGCACACACCTAACCTCCACCCACTCTGCCTCCAGCAATGCCCCTGGCCGAACCAGGGTTTGGTGGACCAAGGTCCATTATAGCCTGGCATATACCCCCTTGGCACCTTACCAGTATGCTGTACATCCCCCCCTGGATCGGGGGAGGGTGTTGGAGGGCCAGCAACATGGAACACCTGTCCCACTTCCATCAGCGGGCACTCCCAACGCAGGTGTCCCAGCCGCCTGCACCTCCAACACTCCTGCCTCAGCGTTTGCGTGGCACCATGCGAGTCAGGAGCAGCGCCCGTAGCTGCTGGAACCTGCGGAGGGAGATCAGACAAAACAGGGTTAGTGGCCCGTGGTCGCGGTGGCTCCTCCTCGGGGCTGGGACCAGCTGGCTCCCATTCGCCAGGTGGTCCTCAGCCAGCATAACCGCTGCCTCGAAGCTCGCTGGCCAGTGGCAGCGGACCCACCGAGCTGTCTCCCCAGGAAGCCCCTCCACGAATTGCTTGAGGATCACTTGGTCCAGCTGCCGCGCCTCCACCCTCAATGGCCCAGGCTGTAGCCACCTCGCCACATCCTGGAGCCGCCAGGCAAATGTGAAGGGCTGCCATCAGCTGCAGTGATCCTCCAGGGAAAGGCCCAGCCGGTCCATAATGGCCTTGCACACATCCGTGAAGCTCCCTCTCGACCCTGGCGGCAAGCTTAGTGCCACCATCTGGGCCTCCCCCGACAGCAATGGCAACAGCCACAGTGACCATTCTGGCGTGGCCTGGAACATGTCAAAGAAGGCCTAGGGGTCGTCTTCCGCCCCCATACGATGCAGCGTCACTGTCGGGTCTGGGGGGCGCAGCGGCAGTGCCGAAGAGGATCTAGACCAAGCGACCACCCTCTCCAGGACCTGCGTCTGGCCCTCAGTCTTGTCCTGCAGCCTTTCTAGTTGTGCCTGATGCATCGCTGCCTGTTCCCAGTGCATTGCCACAAGCTCTGCCATCATTTGCACCAGGCACTGGACCGGCGTGCAGGCTGTGGCTCAGACATGCCTGCTTTGGTTTCGGCACCACTGTAACACGAGCCTGTTATCGGACCCCAGCGCGACACCCACACAGCCTTTGTTTGTAGAGTAAGTGATGTTTATTTACAGTGGAAGCGTGATTGTAACAAAAGGACCCAGACGATAGTCTTGCCACTGTGTTTTCACTTTATTTTCAGACAATTTTTCCGGAGAGGCTTTTTAGCCTCACGCTCTCTCTTTCAGACCTTGATGACCTTCCTCTGTCCCAGCGTGCGACTAAAATGGAGAAGACATCCTGGGCATGATAAGGGACAGCTGTGCGCCACAGCCTTTCCTGGTACTGTCTCCTGAACCCGCTGCTCCACCCCTCCCCTCCCTTGCAGCTGAACCACAAACCACACCCCGCCACAGTGATATTCTCAGACTTTTTTGCTCTCAACAGCTTTGCAGCCGACAAGTCTCCTGCTCAGCTCTCCCCCTCCGGTCACAGCGACCTCCTAAAAACGGGAGAGCATGATTAGGGAATTGGTCCCAGCTGCCCTGCCAGCCTCCCTGGCACTGCCCCCTGAACCTGCTGCACCACCCCTCTTCTGCAGCATAGCCGCAGAAGAACTTTCCTGTTTTATAGTTGAGGCTGGATCAAGTGACCCTGAACCATCCCTTGGTTATGGTGCTATGGCTCATGGTGCTTTTATGCTCACCATTCACCCAGTGTTGCACGGCGCCGTGCGATGAAATTGACGCCAGATCCGCTGGTGCGAGCCGCCATTTTGGTGTCATTTCTGTTGGTCGTGCACCTCTCAATTTTTGTAACCTGGCGCATTGTGCCACTGCCGCCACAACTGGGTTGAAGGCATGAATGTATGTTCATGTTAGTTTTTACTGCCATTTTAATAATATATCAGTACAGAAGCTCAGAGTTTCACACATTATACAGAGGGAGATTGTGCAAAAGTTTGAAAAGATGAGACTTTCTGAAAAAAAAAAAAAACTTGTCCGCAATGTCTTTGCTTCTGGTTTTGAATTCTTCTCTTCCTATATCAGCACTGATGTGGTGGTATTGTCTGAGTGGTGACACCTATCGTTCAGGAGAATACTGCAGCAGCTACCTGTGCCTTAATGGCAAGTAGAAGTAACTATGTGTTGACGTTGGCACTTTTGACTGCTGCAGAACATCATGCCATACACTGTGTGGCACTGAGCACCTCTTCTTCACTCACCTCTTTTCACTCCCCCACAGGTTTAGATACCACTGCAGCATGTCATTAGCCTATTTTTTGTCCTGTCTCCCTATGCTCTTTTTCTTTCCTTTGCTCTTTTTCTTTTCTTTTTCCCCTCATCCCCCCAGCCGGTTGTGGCAAATGGGTGCCCCTCCCTGAGCCTGGTTCTGCTGGAGGTTTCTTCCTGTTAAAAGAGAGTTTTTCCTTCCTGCTGTTGCAAAGTAATTGCTCATATGGGGTCGCTTGAATGTTGGGATTTTTCTCTAATACTGTAGGGTCTGTTGACTGTAGGCGACTGTTGTTGTGAATTGGCACTATATAAATGAACTTGAATTGAGATTAAAATTAACATCAGCTCAAAAACAGTTCACCGGTAGCTTCATGACATGGGTTTTCATGGCCAAGCAGCTCCTGTGAGTGTAATGTGTAAGAAGCCCAGTACTTTTGTCTATATAGCGTATATGACCTCTGCCATACAGCGCACCTACTTTCATCCAGGAATGGTGTTTTCTCCGATCAAGTGATACACCCTGTTTTATGTGCTTTAGATTCATACAGGGCATTTGAGGGTTTGCGAGCAGAGGAGTGTGGGATACTGAACGGCTGTGAGAATGGTCGGTGTGTCCGGGTTCAGGAGGGTTACACATGTGACTGCTTTGATGGATATACGCTGGACCTGTCCCGCATGACCTGCATTGGTAGGAGAGCAAACAAACACATACAGTTAAAACACTAACACAAAGACAACCTTTGACCCATCTTCTTTTATGCCATGTCTTTGCTCCTCTGTCCACAGATGTTAACGAGTGTTCAGAACTAAACAACCGGATGTCGCTGTGTAAAAACGCCAGGTGCATCAATACAGTGGGTTCTTATCAGTGTGTGTGTCTTCCAGGCTTTAAGGCCTCTGACAAACCCAACTACTGCGTGGAGGCAGAAAAACAGCAGACATCCACACACACACAGTGAGCATGGACTGACCAGGAGGCTACACCAAAACCACATGCATAATCTTGTATTACTATACTTGTGAGGACGTCCTCAAACCACATTCACTCACTGCCAGATCCTCAGCAGCAGCCTTAATTTGAACTACTGGCTTTGGTTTTAGTATCCAGCAACACTCCCAAATAACAAAAATTAGAAAAAGAAAGTTGATTAGTGTTCCTTTATTTCTTAAAAATATTTGCTGCTTTTCTAATTCTCTAGAGGCATAATTCCCTTAAGGGCACTATAGTCAAAAGAAGACTGATATTTCGATCTGCAGTAATTTATATGTGGCAGCATGTGGAACCTCTCACTCCTTCTTGTGCATTCATGGAAAGCCAGAGGCTGGGAAATCAGTAGTATAGAACAGAGCAGACATCACTCAAAGCAAATAAGACACTGGTCAAGTCAGAGACAACATGAAAGGAGGAGCTGGAGGTGGGTTGCAAAGCGGCTTACAGATACACCGCATCTGTGAGCAGGGTAAAAAAGCAGAAATTACATGCCCTGAGTGTGATTAGCCAACTGGATAAGTAGAAGGGTATCAGCTAAGCCATAAGCTGATGTGGGCTATTTTTGATATCAGCTGATCTGCCAGAATTATGGCCTTTAGATCAACCTAACGTGACTCTAATCTTATCCCACATCCTTATATGCTTTGTACCAGTATCTTTTTTACTCACTTCTGCTTTACATCCTTATGGGTCAATTATAGTTCCTCTCTTATATTTCATCTGTTGTACTTTCTTCATTTAAGTGCTACTGTGTTTGTTTTTGTGTGTTTTTTGTTTAATAAAGCCTTTCTTTATATTGTAAGTAAGTGCTATAAATGTAGGGCCAATTATTGCAGCATCAGTTGTTTCCAACTTTCCAAAAATGTTGAACTGGGTCTTTAGTTTTTACAAATGTATCTTTTCAAAGAAGATGTATGGGAAATGTTTTTTTTGGGACATAGGATTTTTATGTTTGCAGTACCACAAATGTCAATATCATTGTGGGGGGTTTTTTCCAACCTGCTGCCAGATGTATAAAACAATAGGTATGGACAAAAATCAGACAAACTGCTATTTATAGAGGAAGTATGTGCTGTAAAAACGTGCAGAGCACCATTACACTTCAGATCATGTTTTCTGGAGCAAGTTAATCCTGATAGTAGAGATGAAAAGTAAAGCGAGAACAAAGCAGCCTATTTCACAAAGCTTACATTTCTTATCATTATACAGTATATTTTTTCTCTTTACAAACACATCTACCTGCACAAATATGTACAATTAACAATTTACAAACATCACTGCTAATTTACTACATACCAAATTTTATTGGTCTGTGGTGCTATAAATACAGTAGCTGCATAATGGGCTGCTTTTCTTAAGTGAACTGATGTGCTTTTTTGCTTCGCATTTCTGGTCTGTCTATTTCCCGAACTTCACCACAAGGCATAATTCTCCACTCAGGCAAATTGGGCTTGTTTTTTTGCTGTTTTATATTAAATGATTGATAACTTTGTAAGGTCTTTACCTTACGATATAAAGCGCCTTGAGGCGACTTTTGTTGTGATTTGGTGCTATATAAATAAAATTGAATTGAATTGAACTTGATGTGCAAGTTTATATGCAAATCATAAAAGAGGTGCGTCTCTACATCCATTCATAGCTGAAGATGGGAGTGGAAATAAGTCTTATGCACGTGTGTAACATTTCATGATGATTGACACTTATAAAAGAGGACTATGCCTACGCACAGCTTTAGAAATCTAATAAAAATCATGTATATGCACTTTTCTTCCTTTGCGCATATGTTCATACAGACAATTTAGGTTGTGAATTTTAGTTTTATGCATCTGGTATCAGTTGTATTCCCTATTCCCTTTGCAATCTTAACATTCATTGTAGAGATTCAGGGAAATGTGGAGTTGTACAAAACCACTTTTGTTGTTCAGACTAGCCCAAGCTTCCATCAGTTTTCCACAAATTTATAAATGAATCAGTTGATAAATCTGACTGGAATGAAACAAATAAAATGCCAATTTGCTAACTGCCTTAGCGCAAAGTTCCAGAACAGCCAAAGGTTCAGTGTAATTGGTGCATGAGCGAGCCTATTATACCTTGTTACATCAGTGTTTGGGCTCTCTTTCAGACTCATTCATTCTTAGGGCCAGATTTACAGTGCACCAGTCCAAGACCCTCTTGTTAAAAAAATACTTTTTGGATTTACTAAAGAGGTGCAGCGACAAGTTTGCAAGTCAGAGGCAGGGTATGATCATTTCTTCAGTTGGCCTCATTACATATCTATTTGTCCTGCACAAATACATATGCAAATGCGATCTAAGGGCAGGCAATTAACTCCTAGCTGCGTTACTATTTAACACCAAGAAAGCATGTCTTTGTGCTTTATTTGGATGTGGTAGTTGCCACTAGGAGTGTTAATTTATCTGGGATATGAGTGGGAGATGTTATCAGAATAAGCCACCGGTGCAGGTGAATTGCCCTGAGATATGAGTTCAGCACCAAAACTTTGAAGGCCCTCAGTTATTTCTGGTCCTCAGTAATTTTGAAATTGTAATTTAACAGAGCAGAATGTGTCATATCAGAGAGACAGGGAGAACAGTTGCCCAGTATAGGACACATACAGTTAGGTCCATAAATATTTGGACAGAGACAACTTTTTTCTAATTTTGGTTCTGTACATTACCACAATGAATTTTAAATGAAACAACTCAGATGCAGTTGAAGTGCAGACTTTCAGCTTTAATTCAGTGGGTTGAACAAAAAGATAGCATAAAAATGTGAGGAACTAAAACATTTTTTAACATAATCTGAGACATTTTACTATTTAATGAAAAATATT
>VUQS01077596.1:0-16532 GCA_015108495.1 Heterochromis multidens
ACATCAAAGACGACCATGACCTCTTCAGCAGCTGGAAACCTATATCAGGCAAGAATGGGACCAAATTCCAACACCAAAACTCCAGAAACTCATAACCTCGATGCCCAGACGTCTTCAGAAAAAGAAGAAGAGGAAAAAAGAAGAGGAGATGCTACACCATGGTAAACATGCCCCTGTCCCAACTATTTTGAGACCTCTAGTAAGCATCAAATTTGAAATGAGCTCATTTTGTGCATTAAATTGTCAAATTTGTCTTGTTATTTATGTTCTGTTGTGAATACAATATTGGCTCATGTGATTTGGAAGTCCTTTGGTTTTCATTTTGTTCAAATTTAAAGAACGTCCCAACTTTTCCAGAATTCGGGTTGTACAAGGGGACAGTGCTAAGCACCACACCACCATGCTGGCCTGCAATGATTATAGAATTTTGAAATTTTCAAAAAATTGGGATTGAACATTTAACCCCTAACCTCTAATGGAATGGGCAAAGTTGGATGCCGCCTTCTACCGATGATGTCACCAATGGTGTCTGGGATATTAGTAAGCAGAATGGTAAATTCAACCTAGCCCCACTGCAAGCTCAAGGCAAACATACAGACAAATAGTTCAGTGAAATGATGTGAAAAATCAAGCACAGCATTAGTTTAGGATTAGCTGATGTCAATGCCAGCCCACATCATCTGATGGCCTTTCTATTCATCTAATAAGTGAATCAGTGTGGGCAGACTAAAGCTGCTTTAGTCTGCCCACAGTTCTTAAGTTAATTAATGTCATATCTTTCCTGTTCTGTACGGGGGATTGCTGCTCTCACGGGCTTTGGCTTTCCACATATGCATGTCAAATTACAGGGAAATCCCAGAATACATTTGCAGTGGTATGGTGATCTGCCTTCTTATAATAAAAAATATGCCTCATGTCACACACGCCAGTGTAGAACCACATACATACTCCAATCACCAAATCACAAGCTACAAAAAGAAATTGCTCGCATCAGGAAGTGACCAATGCCCCAGTGCTTGTCACCAGCTTCACAGCATGGTTGCTATAGATTCACCATTTATTAGGTTGCCATTTGCCCAAAGCTTGGAATCTGAAAATCTTTAATCACCATGTAAAACCCATAAACACACAGATCATTCGCCAGGTTTTTGCATCGAGAGGTAATGTCAGGGTTTCCAGCAGAATCTGGTTGCCAATGATCCCCTCTTAGTGAGAGTGATAACTCCCAAGTAAATTCAAAGGAACATATTTTGGCTGAATTTAACACACAAAGTTTAATTACATTGATAAGTGTTTCATATAGACTGGCTGAAAGACTGAGCATTTGACTGTGAGGGACTTGAGTGACAAAGGGCACTGTCTGTTGGTGTTTTGTCATTGTAAATACACTGTGAGCATTTTCTTGAATTGCATCTTGTAGTGTGTTGCTTGCTGTTTTTTTGTGAGTGGGCTTTGTGTGTACTGCTTGTAAGGGACTGGTCTGAGAGACAGGTCCTTTGTAGCTTGACTGGTAAAAAAAAAAAAGAAAATGGCAATTTGTATAGCATAATGTTTCCAGTACAATTCCCAACTGAAGAGGTCCACCTTCACTTTTTGTGAAAGTGTACTTTTTGTTTGTTTTTTCCTTTTAAAGTTGGCTTACTTCCTGCAATTATTATTTAATGTGAAACATCAACACATCTACACCATTGTTATGGATTCATACCTTTTGTACAACAGTTAAAAGAGTTAAAAAAAAATGTCTCTAGACCCCATAAACAGGCTGCTGTCTTCCATCACTCTGGGAGCAGCCTGTAAGTTTAAGCTCTCAGTGGCCTCTTCAATCCTCTCAGTGTCACAAATGAGTGCAGTGTCCTCTTCGGCACAGAGCAGCAGGAAGCACAGGGATAAATCTGTGTCTCTGTTCTCACTCAGCTCAGTGTCCGAAGGAGCCTTTTTAGCTGCAGGCTAGTCAAGGCCGACACCCCCAGTCACATATGAGAGCAGCCTGAGGAAAGGGAGTCAAATTTTAAAACATCTTGACTGACAGCCGAGCAGGGCACCGTCCTCGAGGTGGACCAGGAAGAGCTCCCCTGACAGCTCCAAATTGGATTCATTTCAGACACTCACTGAGTGGTGTGCCATCCTCTCCCTACTCCCTCTCTTTCAAAGCAAGATTTTTTTTTCTTTTTTTTTTTTGGCAGTGTGACTGCTGAGCTGCACAGTTTTGTTCTGCACAAGGGGTTAGTATCATGTAAACAGGTCTCCAGAGCAGCACTATTTTACTATAGAACGACAGAATCAGGGAGGCGCAAAACAGTTAAACACTATGTGTATGTGCTTAAATAATGGATGGAAACTGAATAGAAAAACTCATACACAACTGATTTTTGCAGGCTAAATAGAGAACTTTGAAAGTGACAGGGTTTGAGCTGAAAAGCAATGAATCATGGCTAGTCTGGTGTGGTTATAAATACACTAGTGTTGTAAAAAAATATATTGTTTTTTTATGAGCCCACTCTTACTGAAGAATAAACCATTAAAAATACATAAACCCAGGAGCTAAATAAGACATATGACTACTATAAATTCAGCAAAGAACTGTATGCAAATGTGAAGATGAAATTTAATGCACATATAGCTAAACTGGGATTGGATTATTGTGCCATTACCACACCATAACTAATAATGCTGTATTACACAACAATATGTGCATATTTACAGTCTTTAAAGTGGACCTATTCTTATTTCCAGCTATATAATTTTCTTCTTGGACACAAATAGAGTAGCTCTGCATGATTCAAAGTTCAAAATAATCTTTATTTATCTCATACTGGACCCTGATGCACCCCTCAATCAATCCACTGTCTTAAACTAGCTGTTTTAGACAGCTTTCTTCTGATTGGCTGTTCCTTCCAAGCACAAGGTTCAAACAACAGGCAGTTGTTCTTGTGAGCCCAAGATGACCATATCAGGGAAAACTGCTCTGACTGTAGTATTTTTTCTGACTCATGCAGAGCCAAAACAACTAGTACAGTAGTACATACACTGACCTCATTATTTCAACCTTTAGATATGTTTAATGTGAGTATCCATCAATGCAACAGTAACAGTATATGCCAGAAAACAAGTAAAAACATAACAGGCCCACTTTAAATGTTTGGTAATAATATAAAATCTAATTTGACTTGTACCTGCATGTGCTGCTCTTCTGCATGACCTCAGCCCTGTGGAAGCCAGACAGCTTGCAGAATCCGTCATTACTGTAAACGATGGGCCACTCCACGATCTGGGCGTTTCCCAGGAGAAAGCTGTTTTCTGATAGATGGACAGGAAAGACAGAACATCAGCTCCAGTCAGAGCATCAAATATAAATAACAGATAAAAGGCTACAAAGCTTCTTAGCCTCTGAAGAGGATTGGATAAAGATGTGTTAGACTGGACTCAGTTTTAGTTTTGCTCTCCATGAAGCCAAGATGTTCAAGATGAGTCCAGATGAGTTCTGTTTGTAGTCTTAATGGAAATAGATTTAAGGAGAGTTTCTGATTTGAGGACCTCTAAATTTCAGAAGATGTACACTTTTAGTCTCCAGTTCAGATTCTGATCTGCTCTGTTAAAACCGGTGGTTTAAGTCTCATTTATACCCTCCTGTACAAATACTTAAACTAATAATGAACTTTGATTGCAATCATTATACTACTGTGTGACTTAGTTTAGCCAAACTATAAAGAACCCTAATTCGAGTTTAAACTAATTTGTTAAAGCTATTAAACCAGAGGGAATTCTTTCACCAATTAAACTGCCAAACCTTCAGTAAAGATAAAAGAAGGTATAGAGGGTTTTTTATACTAAAAAGACTCCATTTTAAACAACTTCTAACAGTGAAGTCATGTTGAAGAGGAAATACTGCACAGCCAACATGAGAGGGAACGATTACAGCAAGCAGGAACTCTGTGAACAAACACGCAGTGAGTATTAGAGTAAGACAGACTTCAAAACCTCTGCACTTAAAAGCAGCAGCCTTATGTGTGCCCTTTGGGATAAAGAGCTGAGTAAGGCTTATTTCAAGACAGTCAGCCTGAATCATCTCAATGTTTTGGCTCTCTGCTTTCATTACACTCAATTACTTATCGAGATTTTCAGTGGGAAAAAAAAGTCATCAGACTATTATGATTTTTCAATCACAGTAGTAATGCTTTTCAACTGCTGGGCAGAGGGTACTGATATTGTAGCAGTAGTGTGAGCAGTATAACTCTTACCATTTTAGCTTTTGAGTATTTTTTTTATGAATTCAAAGACTCTGCCAGACAACTTTAATCAAGGCGAGGAAGCCAAAATAGTAAAATGTCTCTCTTTTAGTGTGAGCCATAATAATGATGACACCAGCTCTGATGTTGCTCTCAAAATAACTGAAATTTAGAAAAAAAAACAAAAAACATTTGGGTGAAGAATTACTAAACTGCAATTAGTTAAAGAAATGTGTGGGATAGTCATGATTCAGTATGGATACTGGGTTTCAAAGCCTTACTAAAACAGAGAAATAAGGAAGGTCCATAGTGCATTTCAATAATGCTGAATATCTTGGTTGTGGTTGTCTTGTGACTTTGGTTTGTCTTTCAAGCTGTGTATCCATCAGTCCAAACTAATTACATGTGTACAAAGCAACCAGGTTTTACGTTTCCAGTTTATAAAATGCCACTTAATGAACAGTCCTTACCAGAGCCGGCCCAAGGTTTTATGGGACTTTAGGCAGAATTTTATTATCTTATTTGCCACTATTTGTGACTCACTGCATGGGCCATATGCAGAGCATTCACCAGGCTTTACCCATTAACATGCTGCAGTGGCATTTTTAAGCACAAAAAACAGGCACTGCACTGTATTGCTAGTGATGCATGAATGGGAGGACCAAAAAAATCCTGGTTTTCTTGCTTTTATGACTTTGCTACTGGATCTGGGATGTGACTCCCAGCTCCGACTTCCAAGGCGCATATACAGTGGGGGAAATAATTATTGATCCGCTGCTGAATTTGTAAGTTTGTCTACTTACAAAGAAATGAACAGTCTCTAATTTTTATGGTAGTTTCATTTTAATGGAGAGAGACATAATATCAACCAAAAATCCTGAAAAAACACATTACATAAAAGTTATACATTGATTTGCATGATATTGAATGAAATAAATATTTGAACCCTCAGCAAAAAATGACTTAGTGCTTGGTGGAGAAACCCTTGTTGGTCACCAGGTTTGCATACATCTCAGGAGGGATTTTGGTCCACTCCTCTTTACAGAAATTCTCTAAATCCTTTAGGTTTCTTGGCTGCTGCTTGACAACTTGATGTTTCAGCTCCCTCCACAGATTTTCTATAGGAGGTCTGGGGCCTGGCTAGGCCACTCCATGACCTTAATGTACTTCTTCTTTAGCCACTCCTTTGTTGGTAAGTTTTGGGTCACTGTCATGCTGGAAGACCCATCCACGACCCATCTTCAGTGTTCTGGCTGAGGGAAGGAGGTTCTCATCCAAGATTTTACAGTACATGGCCCCGTTCATTGGCCCCTCAATGCGGTGAAGTCGTCCTGCACCCTTAGCAGAACAGAACAGAACAGCTCCAAAGCATAATGTTTCCACCTCCATGCTTGACTGTGAAGATGGCATTCTTTGGGTCATACTCAGCATTTCTCTTCCTCCAAATACAGTGGACCGAGTTGATGCCAAAGAGCTCGATTTTGGTTTCATCTGACCACAGCACTTTCTCCCAAGCCTTCTCTGAATCATTTAGATGTTCACTGGCAAACGTAAGACAGACCTGTACATGTGCCTTCTTGAGCAGGGGGTTCTTTCAGGTGCTGCAAGAATTCAATCCATTACAGTGTAGTGTGTTACCAGTGGTGTTCTTGGTGACTGTGGTCTCAACTGCCTTCAGGTCATTAAGAAGTTGTGTAGTTTTGGGCTGATCCACCACCTTTGTCATGTTCATCCTCACCCCATGAGGCAAGATCTTGCATGGAGCTCCATGACTGATGGTCATTTTATATTTCTTCTATTTCTAAATAATCGCACCAGCAGTTGTCACCTTCTCACCAAGCTTCTTGCTGATGGTCTTGTAGCCCATTCCATCCTTGTGCAGGTCTACAATCTTGTCCCTGACGTCCTTTGACAGCTCTTTGGTCTTGCCCATGGTGGTGGAGAGGTTGGAATGGAAGAAATTGATTCCGTGAACAGGTGTGCTTTATACACATGACGAGATGAGATCAGGAGTATCTGTAATTGATTGATTGAGTGATTGATTGATTATAATCTGTGTGCCATGTGGGCACACAGCCAATCTGTGGGAGCCAGAATTATGGCAAGAGTTCAATCAACTGTGTAATGTTCCTATTTTATTTGCTTAGTGAAAAAATTTTACTTACTTAATGATATTTAGTTATACTCAAACCTTAAACCAAGCAAAAGAGAAAATTGTTTTTTAAAGATTACTGATTCAAATTAGCTGAAGATAAAGGTTTAGATCCTCTTGCCTCTTACGTATTAATTCACTGCTATTGAATACTGGATATACTATACATAGCTCCACACCCTCTTCTCTACCTTCTTAGGGTCTTAAGCTATAGTATACTGTATGCTATACTGTATTTGTGTTTATGACTGTTTTCATTTTGTTTATCTTTTAGCTTGTTGGATAGAAAACCACATTTAAAATTGTATCGAGAATATTTGTCACACCTTGTTACACCTGATTCTTTAAGTCAATTGTACTTATTAGAACAAAATGAAGGTAACTGAATGCAACACAAGAGAATGAGTCTGAGATGCTAATTTTTTAAGGACTGAATAGTAGATATAACCTTATAAACAAGAATGATCACAATCTCCCCCAGACATGCAATCTGTAAGAATGAGTGAGAAAATCATAAACCTCCCCAACCCCTTGTTCAATCTGAATGAGTTACCCAGCAGCTACAGACGAGCATAAATGAGACTGCAGAAACATCAGGCAGAGGAAAAAATACCACCAGCAGCTTCTTGCCCTTTCTCCTTTCCCTTTATAACCACATAGACATTAATAATTCATTTGATATATTCTGTGTGGTGATAGCTTGGTCACCAGGGAGAACAATGCAGGAGGTTTGGCTGTTTAACAATTAGCTGTACAAATCTCATAATAATGCTGTTGCTGCATTTGATGTTTTTTTTTTTCCTTTCTTTTTTGTGGGGGTGGTCACAAGCGTTCTTAAGTTTAACAGCAGATGTGAACACTCACAATGACATGTTACATTTTTTTACATAAAATATCTGGATTATATTAAAAAACATATATAACATTCAGTCACTTGCAGGTCCATAACCAGGGTTTAGACATTTTAATGTATCATATTTAAGGTGTAGCACCTGTGCGCCAGTGACCAGTAGAAAAGGCTATGCTCCTCCAAAGGCTAGGTCCTAGGGTTGCAATACAATCAAAACTGAAAACTTTAAAGGACTCTTTCGCAGGAGCAATTATAAAGATAGAAATATTGAAGATGAGTATTGTTTGTGTAAAACAATGAAATACAATAAAATAACAAAACACATAATTATTCCTATACTTGAAATTAAAATAGCCCAAGGGAAGAAGTTACTTACTCAATGGCTCTGGCCCTACTGTGCCTCTGATTCTCTCCTTGTGCCTAACCCAACCAATTATCATTCCTCATGAGTTATGCATCAACCTAACCCACTAAACACAACCCAATCAGCGGCACTATAGGGTAGGCCAAAACATCATTGAATTCCTTTAGAGCCTTTTCAAAGTAAAAGCCATCTAGAGCATCACACAGTGGTTTGTGCCCATTTTTACTGTCTTGTTTGAAAAAATATACATATACCAAGGTCCAAGACCTCATAGCTGGTTACAGCCATGATCACTCTTCATGCTACTAAATGTCCAAATATTACTGAACAGTTTTATACCATATATATATATATGATAGCCAAACACACAAAAATAACAACCAAATGATTATCTTATAAAGTAAATTACCTTTTCATTGCAAAGCCATGCACAGCACGTCTCCCAGACTCTCCTGTCAGTGTGTGTTTTAGAAACCTAAACATCCACAAACTGACAGGTTTGATGTATAAGGAAATCCCACAAGACTTCAGAAAAAACTATCAGATCTTAGATGTTTGCATCTCCTTAAAATCACCAACAAAATACACAAACAAGAAAATAACAATTGTTTCATTCTCAAGGCTTGTTCCATAAAAAAGCAGGTGATTGCAGAAAAGAATGACAATATTATAATCTTAACAAAGTAAATAAAGGTTCACTGTAACAGTTACTAATTATCTAAAGTGTTCCTTTTAAGGTTAACTCTTTGCAAATCCTTTTTGTAAAACACATGAAGCTAACTCATTGGTTACTATGTCTGAAAAGTCAAAACAGAGACTATTAAAAAGAGTATTATGCAATTTGTAATTAACAAGCTAAATCATGCAAAACCACTGATGTCCCTTATCACCTGCCAAAAATACTATCCTGTTAACTCTGGCAGGTAATCACTCAGGGAGCCTCCACTTCCAAAAAAAATGAGTTGGCTTGTAAAAGGCTGACTTTCAGGATGAAAAGATACTGTAGTAGCCAATCAAATAAGACTGTGTGCCTGCACAAAAAACATTACAACAGCGCAGTGATTCCACCTCTCTACATTTACAGCAGGGAGGAAAACTCTGAAACAGCATTTATGCTCCGAAAAGACAACAGCATTTCCGTGGTGAGACACAAACGGATGAGTTGTTGAAGGTGTGTCAGCAGCTCTTTCAGCCATTTACAGACTGATGAGTAAAACCCTCTAGCAGCACACTCGATTGATTTCACCAGTCAGCCATCTAATGATAAAAAAAATGGCTATCATAAAAATGTTCTTGCTGTAGTCAGGGGAAAACCTGTATTATAACAGTAGTGGGCTGCCAGCACTGACTGGGTGATATTTGATTTTTAATAAAGTATGTAAAAAAAAAAAATGTTCTGTTTATTAGCTGAATGCCTTCCAATGATCATGTGACCACATATATACTGGAAAAACATATAGATGGCATTTGAAAGTGAGTAAGTATATTCAAAGGGGGAACAGTGACCTTTTATAATATTAACTATCTTCATGACGCCAGAACAGCAGGCTGACACCTGGGGCTGGTTTTCAGTGATTTTTAAATGATTTCCTCTCTGATTTTATGTCCCCATTCACACGTTTTGGTTTTTTTTTGTCCTGCTACAAGAACAGAAGTTAAATAGTTTTTTTGTTTTGTTTTTTTAAAGCCCTTCCGGTGATGAAAGGGTCCTTCAAATGCTTCTGGAACATGAAAAATGAGGAGCGGAAGGCCATCTCCAAAGGAGCGATGGCTTGAAAAATACACTGAATTTTGTTTTTGCGGTTGCTGAAGCATTACAGGTGATTTTTTTTTTTTTTTATTAAAAATTAACTGTAACCATTTTTTTTCCTGGATTAAACAGAAAAATCATTCCAAATACTGTATAGGATGGACTCTTTAGCATCCAGCAATGACATTATTTCTGTGAAATAAAAACTTCTAATCACTGAGCCACAACATTATCTGGAAACTTTTCTCTCCATTCTTGATTGAGTAGATTGTTTGTGTTACTATAACCTCTAGTTGCATTTTAAAGCTAGGGGATGTCTAGTGGCTGCATGTAGAATGTGAGCTGGTTTTGGCACATAGATGGGACAGAAGTCCTTAGGTTTCTGCACCTAAACCTAAACAGGTAATTTTGTTGTTTAAACTTAACCAAAGTGCTACTAAAAATGAAAGAAAACAGCAAATGAAAGCGAAATGTAAAAGATGCACCAAATGAGAATCAAACTTCACTGTCCCAGGCAATAGTCAGGTGTGTTTATGACCTCTGGCTCACCTTCTTCCTAACAGACTTTTTGGTTTGTAAAAGTGGAAATGCTCATGTATGTTGTTTCAGGAAAACTTTCATGGCTCTTTTTGGACATTAAGAACAAATTACAAGTGTGATTAATTGAAAAAAAATCTGTTGACTGGCTCTGGGACAGATAGTTAATCATAAAATGTTTTGATGAATTCACTGAAGTCTACATTCTCAGTTATTTTGGATTTGGATGCACAAAGGAAAATATAAAATAAAAACATTGATAAGGTGCATGAAGAATTCTGCATTGAAATCACCACCTTCCATGGGGAAAAAGTCAGCTTTCTCAGCCTTTTTATCACATTTGGTTGGTGATATATACATGCAGCTTTCATTTCCATTTCCATTTATTTACGTTTTCAAGATGGCTGCCAAGTTGCCAACGGAAGCATGTGGTTCAGCCTCAAATCTAACAGAGTTCAGCTAACTCTGAAAACTAAGCCAAGTCTGACATGCTGAATCTCCGATGTCTAAAGTAACAAAACAAGAAATAAATAATTGGGATGCCAGTATTTCTTAGACTTCTTGTTGAGAGTATGAATGCAACTGAAAATTTGTCGTGTCCACCTTCCATCATCTCAAATGAGCCTAATATGATGAGTTCTCTGGCACCACCCACAGGAGAACATCACAACATTTTTCTTTCATCCAAAAGTTTTGTTTGAAACAGGCGTTCCATTAAAATGACATTTTTTTTTATCGAATTTAGAGCAAAATACTTCGGGCTTATGTGCTGGTGGTGCTGAAGAAAATCACATAACCGCAGAGCATTATGAGTAAGGTGTGAGACAGTCAGAACAATCCAGAACAATATCAGCCTCATCTGTTCTCTGTGTCTCTTTCCAAACAATTACTTAACAGATTTTTCAGCACAAAAGGGAACAGGAGTTACTTAATTTATCACCCTCTTGTTTTAAGCCTGAAACCTGATGACTGCAGCCTCCTGTGTGCTCTTTGAAATTAAAGTGCTGACTAAGACTTAATGCAACACACAAAAAAACCAAAAAAAACCGTTGAATCATCTTGACCTTTTCCCACTCTCCTCTTTCATCACAACCAAGTAGTTAGATGAACTGAGGTTCAACCAGTATGGGCGCCTGAAGGCAGATACCACAGGAGCACCTGAAGAAAAATTGTAAAGCCATCGCGGGACTCTATTAAAACTCAGTTTTTATGGATTATTCCAGAGTTAACAGCTCTGATTCAATTTTCAGAGATTTTTCTGACAGGCTATTCAATTCAATTCAATTCAATTTTATTTATATAGCGCCAAATCACAACAACAGTCGCCTCAAGGCACTTTATATTGTAAGGCAAAGACCCTACAATAATACAGAGAAACCCCAACAATCAGACGATCCCCTATGAGCAAGGACTTGGCAGTAGTGGGAAGGAAAAACTCCCTTTTAACAGGAAGAAACCTCCGGCAGAACCAGGCTCAGAGAGGGGCAGCCATCTGCCGCGACTAGTAGGGTTGATGGGAGGAAGACAGGACAAAAGACACACTGTGGAGGAGAGCCAGAGATTAATAATAACTCATGATTAAATGCAAAGTGGTGTATAAACACATGGTGAGTGAAAAGAGGTTATGAGGCTATGAGAGCTTTTACTGTTAAATCTCATTTAAAGCCCAATGAAAGACCCAAGTGAAAGAAAGAATACATTTACATTTATGTAGAAAAAATGCTGCAGGTTTTCAAATATGTTGTGCTGTAAGACTTCATCCTAACAACACATTCCAACCATCTTTAAAAATGGCAGGAGCTGCTTAGCAGTGCTGGACTACTAGCTGAAAATACACCCCTCATTCCAAAAAACTTGGGACGCTGTGTAAAATAAAAATAAAAGCAGAATGCAAAGATTTGCAGATCTTATAAACTTGTATCGACTTGCTAGGCAGAGAGATCAAGCTGAAAAGGATGTGCAGCAGGTTAGGGTGATTAAGGATAGAGATGGAAATGTACCAACAAGTGAAGAGAGTCTGCTGAGAAGATGGAAGGAGTATTTTCAGGAGCTCATGAATGAAGGAAATGAGAGACAGAGGAGGACATATGGAGGACACTTAGTTAATCAGGAAGTGCAAAGGATTAGTAAGGAGGGCAGCTATGAAGAAGATGAAGAGTGGAGGTTGAGAGGTTTGGAGACAAAGTTAGAGAGGCAAAGCTCAGATGGTATGGACATGTGCAAAGGAGGGATAGTGGATATATTATACAAAGAATGTTGAATATGGAGCTGCCAGGCAGAAGGAAAAGAGGAAGACCTCAGTGAAGATTCATAGATTTAGTGAAGGAGGTCATGCAGAGGGTTGGTGTGACAGAGGAGTATGATAGGGACAGAGTGAGAGCCACTGTGGTGACCCCTAAAGGGAGCAGCCAACAAAGGAAGAAGATATTTTATTCACAACAGAACACAGAAAACAAATCAAATGTTTTCTCAGAAGATGGGCAGAGGTTCACCTAGCTGCAAAAAACTGTCTACAAACTGTAGAACAATTTCAGAATCATGTTCCCCTGCACATGAGATATTCAACGTAAGGCACTGAATATCTCATCATCTACAGTACATAATATCATCCAAAGATTCCAAAAATCTGAAATCTGAAATCTGAAATCTCTGTGTGCAAGGGACAAGGCCAAAAATCAGTACTGGATGCCTGTGATCTTCGGGCCCTCAGGTGGCACTACATTGAAATCATGCATGATTCTGTCATGGTGTCAGAAATCACTGCATCATTTTCCAGAAATCCTTGTCTGTGAACGCAGTTCACCGTGCCATCCACAAATGCAGGTTAGCTTAGCTCTATAATGCAAAGAAGAAGCCATATGTGAACATGATTCAGAAACGTTGCCATCTTCTGTGGGCCAAAGCTCATTTAAAATGCACTGAGGCAAAGTGGAAAACTGTCCTGTGATCAAATGAGTGGAAATTTGAAATTCTTTTTGGAAAACATGGACACCGCATCCTTCAGACTCCCAAAAGTCCAGCAACTGGTCTCAAGTTCCCAGCCATTTATGGACTGTTAATAAAAGAAGAGGGGATGCTACACAACAAACAAACATTTCCTTGTCCCGACTTTTTTGAGATTTTTCTTACAATGGTAGAGTTTCTCAATTTAAACATTTGATATGTTTTATATGTTGTGAATAAAATATGAGTTTATGAGATTTGCAAATCATTGCATTCTGTTTTTCTTTACATTTTACACAGCGTCCCAACTTTTTTGGAACTGGTGTTGTATACCCATGATTATTCACTAAAGACCTACATTAACACTTTCCAATTGCTGTCGTCATTTAAATTTAAGTTTACATTTGTAGAGCTGGTTAACTTTTCTAGCACTTATGTAAAAATAACTCAAATGATTACATTTAAACAAACATTGATTAAAGTATATTCTGCAGATTGTAACATAGTAATGGCACTTAATTGTTCTTTTGTTGTCATAGCATGCAGAAGAAGAAAAGATTGTTTTATGTACTGTTAACCTGCTTCTGATTTGTATATCCCTTCCAATGTAATTAATCCACTTAGTGTGTGAAACAGGCAGAAATTATAATTGAGTTGACCAAGATGAACAAACAGACCTATACATCTTTAGATCTCTAAACTGGATGACTTGTATCTGGTTTTCTCTACATCTTTGTGATTTCCCTACACTTTCTTTAAACCGACAAAAACTTAAATGTGTAACCCAGTAGATATCATCCATTCCTCTGGTGAGAGCTACAGACAGGTGACAAATTAAAGGAACAGCCTGAACCTTTGACCCCAATAGTACAGGGATCCATTGCCATAGGGGGCATTTTGCTGATGTGGTTTGGCTCTGCTTGCCCCCTTGAAGGAAGAGTGATTGGTGTGTTTTCAGGCCAACAACCTTTATCCTCTGATAAAACATTTCTACACTGGTGAAGTGGTCAGTGTTATGGATGACCACGCTCACTTCTATAGGGCACGTGAACACCAAATCTGGAAATGATGTGAGCCATGTGCTATGGCTTTCGCAGTCACCAGACCACCACTCAGTTGAATAACAATGGGAGCTTTTGGACCTATGTGACAGCAGTTTCCACCGCCATAATTAACATATCAAATATCAAATGAACATTGTTTGGAAGAACAATATTTCAGCCCTCCAGTACAGCGTCAGAGACTTGGAGAATCAATGTCAAGGTGCACTGAAGCTGTCTGTGACAGTCCAACGCCTTACTAAGACAGTTTATGATGGATTTTGTTTCCCATTTGTCATTTCTATGAAGCACCACTTCAATCCTGAGATCAATCCTGAGGGATGGAGCAGCTGACAGGCCAGTACAACACCAACATCTTCAACATCATCCCAGCCAGTTTCTTATGTGACTTCTTAAACAGAAAAAAAAAAAACAGCAGAAACTACAGCAAATGTTTCTTCAACTAAAGGCAAGAGACAGAAACACCTTTCTGGAACCGTTTTCTTGACCTCAATACCACCACCCAGGCTGAACCTCCTCAGTCCACAACTCCGACTTTCATTCCAGCCAATTCCTCCGCAGACTTTTCTGGGAAGATAAAGGAAAGCAATCAATCTAATAGAGGAGAGAGCGCGTTTTCAGGCCCGTGCCAAGTCTAGGCGCAGTTTACAGCAAAGATCGTGGGGGGAAAAAAGCAAAGAACACAAAAAGGAAAAAAGACAGTCAACAACAATGGTGAGTAATACTTAGCAAATTGAGGTAAGGACAAAAACGAGGCAGCTTTACCCCAGCAGATCGTTCATTCCGTCTTAACAAACCAAACGCAGCTCTACATTAAAAATACATTAAAAATTTAAAACCACCCGTGTAGTCGTTTCAATCTGTTCCCCCGAAATAATAATAATAATAATAATAACAGTTCAGCTTATTACAAATATGCTTTATAACAAACTGGCGATATAATGACCAAAAAACTTTTCATTTTAATCAACAACTAACTCCGTCTTTGGCCTCGCATAAACTCACTAATTTATCATGAAAGGTTAAAGGCGGTGCGTAAACTGTAACTTTTGAGGGACCTTGACGCAAACAACATCCAATATGAATGGAAAATATTCTCATTTCTATAATTATCTATTTATTTCTCCTTTGCAGCTTGGGTTAGACTGGCATCAGCTAAACTCGACTTGATGTATAATATCACGTTCATGTTGTCTTAGAGAGAGAGAGTAAACTCTCTCTCTCTAAGGCATGTATAAAGTGACTTTATCTGGTTATATCCTCCAAACCTTCCTGATTGCACTAATATAAGCACACACACACACACACACACACACACACTGTATTCCAGCAAAGTCCTGGTCCAAGCGGTCTGGTAAAACCAAACCCAAAACAAGCTTCACTCCGACGCTTGGACTCACCACTTGAACGCCGGACGATGTTCTCCAGAAAAGTGTTTTGCGGTGCCACAAGCCCTCTCTTTCCCCCGGGCATCCTGCTGCGGGCGGACGGAGCTGGTGTCGGTGGCGGTGTGTCTGCTACTCGGAGGTCGGTACTGACGCTGGCTCTCAGTCGGACCGATGGAGAAGCTCATTGTAACCGTGCGCTCTGGATGCTCGGGGCGCACTGAGCCACAGCAGCGGCGCTACATCCCGCTGCCTGCCCAGAGCGCCAGGACGCATGCGTATCTGCTGCTGAGTGCTCAGTCTTCAAAATAATGATGTACTGTAATGTTTGTATAATAAATTATATGTTTACTGGTTATCATTTAGCAGTAAATGGCAGCTTTTATATATTTATTATACGTTTGGTTTGTATCTTTAGTAACACAGATGACAATATCATGTGATCATTTTGATTAGATTTCCACACAATTTACATAACTGCTCAATAGCACATTAGAATTAAAATGATAAAACACTACTGCAGCTTATTTATTTATTATTATTCTAATTATTAGTATTTTCCTCTATTGACTAATTTGTTGTTTGCTCTCCAACATAACAGAAACCCACAACATTCCTTTTTTTAAAATTATTTTTCCATTCATGTACTGAGAAAAAGTGATATAGTGTGTTAATCAGTGACATTTAGAGCTGTCGGTAGATGTATTTTTAATCTTAGGACCAGAGGTGGGAAGTAACGAAGTACAAATAATTCGTTACTGTACTTGAGTAGATTTTTCAGGTATCTGTACTTTACTTGAGTATTTTTTTTTCTGACAACTTTTTACTTTTACTCCCTACATTTTTACACAAATATCTGTACTTTCTACTCTTTACATTTTCTAAACAGACTCGTTACTTTTTTATTTCAGGTCACTGCTCCTTCAAACATCAAACTGATTTAAGCCTAAACAGTAACATGAAAGGAAATCCTACTGGTGTATCAGTCACCAGGGTTATCACATACAAAGAGATGAAAGAGGCAAAACCATATAATTTATGCATCATTTATAGTCATAGTCAGGAGTAAAAGTTCAGATGTGTCTAAGTTGTGGTTACAGCACTTTAGTATCTAGCTAAACCTACAGAGAGCATAAAGGGAGTAACATCTTTTAAGTGCAGGTCATTTTAAATGCAACGTTTCTATCAGCTCAACAAATATCGGCAAACACACAAACTGTTTGTGTGCAGTTTGTCTCACAGTGTGTCTGCTAGTTAAAGGTCC
>VUQS01077597.1:0-13301 GCA_015108495.1 Heterochromis multidens
CTACACACGTTTGGGAGGTTATCATGAGTTGATGATGAGTTGGGGCCGGAGGTGCCAAATTCCATCATTCCCGCCTCCCTCCATTGTAATAACCACCGCACACAGACCCAGAGAGTGGATGCTGCTGCATTGCAACAGCGTTTTGCAGATGTGTGCTCCCCCATGCCCGGTTGCACCTCTCTCATAGAGCACCATTTTGAAACGTGCCTGGGCGTGACAGTGCGTTCATGGCCCTATAGGTTGCCTGAACATAAAAGACAAATAGTTCAGAAGGAATTGGCTGAAATGCTAAAGATGGGAGTGATAGAAGAGTCGCACAGTGCTTGGTGTAACCCCATAGTTCTTGTGGTAAAGAAAGATGGGTCTATAGGGTTCTGTGTGGACTACCACAAGGTGAATGAGGTGTCACAGTTTGATGCTTATCCCATGCCCTGGGTCGACGAGCTCCTGGACCGGTTAGGCACTGCTTTTTTTTCACAACGTTGGATTTGTCCAAGGGCTACTGGCAAATTCCCTTGTCTCCAGAGTCCAGGGAAAAAAAACGTCTTTCTCCACTCCATACGGTTTGTACCAATTTGTCACACTTCTGTTCAGCTTGTTTGGAGCCCCGGCCACTTTCCGGCGCCTTATGGACCGGGTGCTGCGGCTGCATGCTGCATTTGCTGCCGCCTACTTGGATGATGTCATCATCCATAGTGACACCTGGGTGGAGCATGTGCAGCGGGTGACCGCAGTCCTGGAGTCCCTGAGGCAGGCGGGGTTCACGGCCAACCTGAAGAAGTGTGTGGTTGGACGGAGGGAGGTACAGTATCTGGGGTACCACCTGGGAGGCGGGCAGCTGCGCCCGCAGGTGAAAAAAACAGCAGCTCTCGCATCCTGCCTGCGTCCCAGGACCAAAAAGGAGGTGAGGTAGTTCTTGGGGCTGGCTGGCTACTACCGACGGTTCGTGCCTGGCTTTGCGGAGCTGACAAGCCCCTTAACTGACCTCACCGAAAGGGTGTCTCAGATCTGGTCCAGTGGACGGAGCAGTGCCAGACAACATTCATGCAGGTAAAGAAGGCTCTCTGTGGGGAACCCTTGCTCCACACTCCTAACTTTTCCCTCCCTTTTGTCCAGCAGACTGATGCCTCGAACAGAGGGCTGGGGGCAGTTTTGTCCCAGCAGGTAAGGGGGGTCGACCGCCCTGTGGTGTACATCAGCAGGAAGTTGTCCGAGAGTGAATCCCGCTACAGCACAGTGGAAGAGTGCCTGGCCATCCGGTTTGTGGTCGAATCCCTTTGCTATTGCCTCCTGGGCCGTCCTTTCACCCTCTGTTCAGACCACGCAGTGGCTCCATTGCATGAAGGATGCCAACGAAGGATGAGACTGTACTGGGAGACACAGCAAACCTTCTGGCAATGGCACGTATTATGCCATCCGGAAGGAGTTGGACTACCTGTGCAATCTCTGTAGGGTCCAGGTATCGCCTCACGCTACTGGTAGTGACACTGACCCTAGCCAAATGCAAAACTAGTGAAAAAACTATCTGAAAACATGAGGTTTTCCCTCCTCATATGGATATGCTTGTGAGTTCATATGTGTGTGAAGGAAGACGAGCAAATACTTTTGGCAATATAGTGTATGTATATATATCCCTCTCACCCCCTGGGGCGGTGGTATGTGTGTGTTCCTCAGTTGGAGGGTTCTGCACAGTATCTTAGCTGTTCTCTGTATTATTGTAGGGTCTTTACCTACAGTATAAAGTGCCTTGAGGTGACTGTTGTTGTGATTTGGTGCTATTAAAACCAGTCAAACTCTTGCATGTACAGATGTGAGATACTTGCTGATATATATAGATGTATTTTCTAAGTATGCATGGGTTAGGAGTCTTAAAACCAAGGCCGGAGCATCTGTTGCATCTGCTTTTGAGGATATTCTGAGTGTGGGACGTGTAACTTCAAACAGATGAAGGCAAGGAGTTTACAGCTTATGGTTCGGCATAACATTACACATTTCTCAACACCAAGTGAGATTAAATCAAACGTGGTGAAATGTGTTAACCGAATCCTCAAATGTGGAAATACAACATGTGATTGTAATATAAAAACAAAACATTTAAAATTGAAAAAAATATTGACCAGAAAAAAGTGGGATAGAAAAAGCTAGCGCTAGTGAAATGGCTCGGCTGGCCACCACATTTTAATTTGTGGATCTCCAAAAAAGATATTGTTAATGTGCAATAAAATGTGGGTGCAGTGCACATGTTAATTCACTTTAGACCCTGAAGCCTGAGGAAATGATGGACAAGAAGAACACATTTTATGTCACATTACCATCTAATACTTCAGCACATGTAATGGAATTACAGGACAAAATTAGCGAAACCTATTCTTCTGAATGAACCGTTTGAAGTAGGAATTATTGAATTTCACTACCCCAGGATCTGGACTTTGGACAACTGAAATCTGATGCAACTGTGATTGTTTATGATACAAGAAGGGTCCCTGTGGGTTATTATAATTCTATACCACAACTAATAAAAGAAATGTATTCCAAATACCAGCTCCAAGAATAAACCTCTGACTTTAGTATGTATTACAACACTATTACTAATAGAGTTTACGCTACAGCACAAGAAAGAACTACTTTAGTGTTTGATTGACGGTTAGCTAAAGCATTTATATGAAGCATTTGTTTTTCACTATATGAAAAACAAGTTTGTTTTGGAAGGGGAACAAGCTATATTACTACTATTATTAATCTCTGGTTCTCTTCCACAGTGTCTTTTGTCCTGTCTTCCTTCCCTCACCCCCACCTGAGCCCAGTTCTTCCAGAGGTTTTTTCCTATTAAAAGGGAGTTTTTCTTTCCCATTGTCCCAAATGCTTGCATAGGGGGTCATCTGATTGTTGGGGGATTCTCTGTATTATTGTAGGGTCTTTACCTTACAATATAAAGTGCCTTGAGGCGATTGTTGTTGTGATTTGGTGCTATATAAATAAAATAGAATTGAATTAAATTAAAAATTGAATTATTATTGAATCATGAACACTGACTTTAGTTGGGGCAAGTGAGGCCTGCGGTTCTTTAGATGTTATTCCGAGTCCTTTATGACCTCTTGGATGAGTCATTGATGCGCTCTTGGAGTAATGTTGGTAGGCCGGCTAGATTCACCACTGTTCCAAGTTCTCTCTGTTTGTGAATAATGACTGTCACTGTTGTTCGCTGTACCAAAGCCTTAGAAGTGGCTTTGTAACCCTTTCCAAATTGATAGATGCCAATGACTTTGTTTCTCATTTGTTCTTGAGTGGCTGTGGCTGAGGAGTTAGAGCATATCATCTATTAATTGGAAGGTTCGTGGTTCAATCCTTGGCTGCTCCAGTCTGCATGCCAAAGTATCCTTGGGCAAGATACCGAACCCTGGGTTGCTCCCGATGCATTCATTGGAGTGTGAATTTTGGATAGAGAGCATTAGATCCTAGAAAAAAGTGTTTGTGTAAGTAAGACATGTTGTACAAAGTGCTCAAATACAGTAGAAAAGTGCTATGTAAGAACCAGTCCATTTACCATTTCTTTAGATCATGGCATTATGTGTTGCTTTTTGAGGTCTTTGAACCTACTTCACTTTACACAGGTTCTATTTAAGGGATTTATTGATTCAGCACATCTGGCAGTAATCAGGCCTGGGTGTGGCTAGTGAAACTGAACTCAGGTTTCCAAGAAATGTGAACAATCACAGTTAATTAGTTAATTCAGCAAATTACTTTTTCACATTGAGCCAGATAAGTTTGGATAGCTTTTTCCCTTAATGAGGGGGAAAAACAGAATTTTGTATTTACTGGGGTTATCGTTGTCAATTATTGAAATTTGTTTGATGATCTAAAACATGTAACTGTAACAAAAATGCAAAAAAAGTAAGAAATCATGAAGGGGACAAATACTTTTTCACAGCACTGTAAGTTCCAAACTCTCCTATCAACACATCTGTCAGCAAGTCTTGTAAACTTTATTCAGTATTTTGATGATATAAATATGATATAGTATTGTGTTGTCTATGCAATGTCTACGTGTGTTTTTTTGCATGGCCGTCCTGTCAGTGACCATGATGCAGCAAGACTGATCTAGTACTGGAAATCTAATGGGTCAAATGGGTCACCTGTCTATTATATGAAAAAAGTAAAAGTTTTGGTTGGAAAATAGTAATTCAGTGTCAAAGAAAGCAAAGGAATTAATTAACTGCTTTTGATGTGACTACATGAGTTGCCCTTAAATTCAAACTGCAGCACCAACCAGTGAGACCATATAGGACTCATCCTGTATGCATTATTTTTACATTCTTAATGCTCAGTGATATTCTTGGTATTAATATTGCAGTATATTTGTGTAGTAATATGTAGTCTAAAAGTCTAAAATGCCTATTGTTTTCATAAGAAATAAACAATTTACATTTGTTGGACAAACCTATACTGATATGCACTATATATGATTATTGTATAAAATCATGTAATGTTCCATGCCCATAGCCAGTTTTGGCAATGGGGGATCAGACCGCCAGGACCTATGCCTCTGACCACTGTCTGATCCACTTCAAAATGAATGGGAGGTGCCCAGGATACTCCAGGGTGGAGGTGAGGTGTTCTGGGCATGTCTACCGGTAGGAGGCCCTGGGGCAGAGATTACATCTCTCAGCTGACTTAGGAACGCCCTGGTATCCCCCCGTATGAGCATAAAGAGGTGGGCAACTCAGGAACTCTACTTAGACTGCTGATCCCTCAACCCAAACCCAGGTAACTGGCAGAAAATGGATGGATTGATTGTACATTATTGTATGTATATGTACATATATACCATACAATAATAAAAATTATTATTATTATTATCTTTTTTACATATCCTTATCCTGCTGATCTTACCTTCTTCTATGCTGCTGTTTGAACTTAGTGGAATAAACTGTAACTCAGTTTGGTTTTTAAGAGTTTAGTTTCAAAAGCTGTTCCACACCTGCCTCTTCAGCCCATTCTCCCACAGCCTTCAACTCCTACTCCCAGGGATTACAGGATTTGTTGTTTGTTTTTTGGTGGAGTTATTCATGTCCTTTGAGCTTACAAATGTCATGTACCATCTCTTTAATTCCTTGCTACATTCTGAAGAGTGGGCAGGTGAAGACAGACCTGGAAAAGGTCAAGGTAACTAAGTACCACATTCCCACCACACAAAAGCCATTGCAACACTTGCTCGGGTTCGCAAAAGGTTCATTGATGACTACAATAAAACTAAAGCACTGCTAACCAGACTCACCTCACTTTAAGTGGCCTTTGTGTGGTCTCCAGAAGCTGACTCTGCTTTTCAGGTACAGGCCTGGATAGTAAGCTGCACCCATGTGCTTTTTTCTCTTGCTAAGTGTAATTATGATGGTGGCAATACAGTATTGCTAGCTGTTAAGCTAGCCTTAAAGGAGTGGAGGTATTGGTTGGAGGGGACTGAACAACCATTTATTGTTCGGACTGATCATAAGAACCTAGCTTATGTCCTGTCATGTCTGATTGTCGGGGTTTTCTCTGTATATTCTCTGGTCTTTACCTTACAATATGAAGTGCCTTGAGGCGGCTGTTTTTGTGATTTGGCGCTATATAAATAAAATTGAAATTGAAATTGAAAAGTGTCAGGCCAAGTGGGCATCGTTTTTTGGTGATTTTAACTTTGTCATAACCTACCACGCCTGGTCAAGAAACATCAAGCCTGAAGCTCTGTCCTGACAGTTTTACCCTGAAGATGTTACAGGGGCTGCTGAGACTGTGCTCCTAACCTGTGTCCAAGGTGGTCCCATAGTCACTCATAGTCACATGCTGATCATTGGTCTCTCTTCTCATCTCCTTCTTCACAGATTCTCGTCTTTGTTTGCTAGCCACAGATCTCAGCTTTAGACTCCTTGTACCTGCCTATACACTCCCTCTTCCGCCTTTAGTTGTGGCAAGTAATTTATTTTGATCAAGAGCTCTCTGGATTGTAATAAAGACTGTTAACTCATTATGTGTCTGCATTAGATTTCCAGAGTAAACTGTAACACAAGGAGACACAAAATAACCACAAAGAAAATAAAAGACCACTAAGACAAACAAAAAGACACAAACACAAAATGACACAAAACAAGCCCCAAAAGATTCAAAATAGATGCTTCATAATAAGGAAAAGACACTTTTTACTAGGTGCTTCATTAGCTTGTTAAATTTGACTTATAAATGAAATGTTACCAACATTTTTTAATTTAGTACTTATACATTTAATGGACTATTATTCTGTACTGATGTTGCTGCTGTGGTTTCAGTGAAGGATTTGAATCCTTTTCCTCCTGGAGTGATTTTTGATTTTTTCTTCATAGTTTTGAAGATTTCAGAGGACAGCAGGGGACATATTGGCTGAGCTCACCAAGGTGTGCTAATGCCTGGTGGGCAAGTACTTTAAATGCTAATTCTTCCCACCTTCCATCCTGCACCCAAAAATATGAGCTGGCCAACTAACTACCTCTGAGCCAATCTTTTCCTCCACATTTCCTCCTCTACCCCCTCCACCCAGCTGCTCCCTGCTGAGTAACTGCCACAAACAAACACAATCAGGCTGTCAAACTACTAATTCAGCTACCTCCCACCCAAACACACTGTTTGTCTTGCATGTGACCACTGCTCAATGAGCAGTCACACATGTTTTGACATGTTTAAGGGGGATAAGAAGGGGAAAACAGTGTGAAAAGCAGAACAAGAGGCTCAGCATGCAGCTAATGGCCGTCCGGCTGACAGGTCCATCAAGGATTTAACTGGCTGCTTTGGCTACTTTGCATCTGTCTGACAGTTTCAGTGCTTCTGCCTAAAAGGCGGATTATGTAAATGTTCGGTTCACTGAATTTCATCACCACCAGCACCAGTACCACTATTACTTATATGGCCCACTAATGGTGGCTGAAGCTCAGGAGGTAGAGCCTACTAATTGGAAGCTCAGGAGGTAGAGCCTACTAATCGGAAGGTTGGTGGTTCGATCCCTGGCTGCTCCAGTCTGCATGCAAAATATCCTTGAACAAGATACAAACCCCAAATTGCTCACTGATGCATCCATTGGAGTGTGAATGTTGGATTTTGTTGTAACTTCTGCTGCCCTCTTGGCCAGGTCTCTCTTGGGAAAGAGATTTTAATATCAATGAGACTTTAACCTGGATAAATAAAGGATAACAACAAGATAGAAAGCACTTAAGCATAGAAAAAGTGCTTGTATAAATGGGTGTGAATGAGGCATGTTGTATAAAGCGCTTTGAGTGCTCTGGGAGAGCAGAAAAGTGCTATATAAGAATCAGTCCATCCATTTACCATTTACTCAGTGCTCTCAAAACATTAACACAGGGGTTCTCCTGAGGACCCCAATTTCTAATCCAACTCACCTCATGCAAATGATAAATGGGATATTAAATGCTGCAGCTTCCTGATACCAAGATTTCTTTGGAGCAGGGAAGCACCTAAAAACCTATAACATGCAGTCCCAAGGACCAGAGTTTAGAAACACTGCTTTAGCATTATTGCTCTAAGAGAAGTGGTTGAACTGCTTAATGTTGTCAAAATCTTTAAACAACCAAATAAACTTCTTCAAATTTTCATGCACATATTTTTTTATTTCAATTTAAACATGATTAAAAATTATATCAGTCTTAGCAGTTGCTGGCAGTCTGTCCCATGCGGATTTGATTCCTGAAAGGATTGCTGCAATCCCAGGTCAAAAATCTCTGCTACTACTCATTGTACTGAACAGTGATGTGCCTTGTGTTATTAAATAAAAAAATACAAATTTTAAGGGACAGTGTAATAACCAAAAATGTAGTTTGTTGCTTGAGGGCAACAATGCCATAGAGGACTAACCTGTGCTCTGAAGCCTAATCTGAACCCTTAGAGAGCTGTTTGAAACAGCAAGGCAGAACTGCCCAAAACCTAACTTTACTTCCCAAAAAGCTGAATCTGTTCATCTGGACGTAGCGTTTTTTAGTGGGAGAAACGTTTCGTCACCTCTGGTGAGGTGAGGCTTTTTGGGATTCTTTTGCCTGGATTATTGAGCATGCATCAAGAGACTACCTTTACTTCAACTTCAGACCAAGGCCTAACCCCAAACATTAAAACTTGAAGTCCCCACAGTGTGACTGTGTTCAATTCAATTCAATTTTATTTATATAGCGCCAAATCACAACAACAATCACCTCAAGGTGCTTTATATTTTAAGGTAAAGACCCTACAATAATACAGAAAACCCCCAACAATCAGACGACCCGCTATGAGCAAGCACTTGGTGACAGTGGGAAGGAAAAACTCCCTTTTAAATGAAAGAAGCCTCTGGTAGAACCAGGTTCAGGGAGGGGCAGCCATCTGCCGCGACCGGTTGGGGGTGAGAGGAGGAAGACGGGACAAAAGACACACTGTGGAGGAGATCCAGAAGCTGGAGTGGAAGATTGCTGCTACTCTTCCTCCTCGGCCTGTGCTTTGAGGATTCTGACAGTTAGTATGACTCAGGGGTGTTGATTCATTTAAACTAACATAATCATCCTGCTGTAACCGTAACAGACCCGTACAGCATGTGCATCAGTGTTGACCCTGTACCACTCCACTCTCCTCTCACTCACAAGCTAGACCTCAAGATACTTAAGCCCCTCCATTTAGGGCAGCTACTCCTCCTAAACCTAGAGTGGGCACTCCACCCTTTTACATCTGAAAACCACGGCTTCAGAGTTGGAGGTGCTAGGTCTCATTCCTGCTCCAAGATACATACAATTGTACAGGGACCAAAAACCTTTAATAATAAGCCAGATACCCCAGACTCCCAAAGCTCCAGAATTTACAGAATGAACATTGTGTTGATTTAAAATCATTGATTATATCTGTAGACTTATCAGGAAAAGTGGTAGGGGCATTTTCCCATAGAAATCTATGAAGTCTTACCACTTTTTGCATCACCCTCTACTGACCATTTATGCTAATTTAAGGCACTTCTAAGGTGGCAATGTTTCTCTTTATATAGAACATGAGAAGGATTAATTCATCCATCAATTTTCTTAACAGATTAACCCTCACGGAGGGTTGAAGCCTATCCCATCTACCATTGGGTGAGAGGCTGGGTTCACCTGGACAGGTATGAAAAGTGAGGTCTCGCTGCAAGGCAAGTCGGTTTTGGTTGAAATAATAAAATGATATTTTATTTGAATAGAAAAGGGGCCCAGCAGAGCAAACTAGTCCTTGAACAATATTTGGAATGTTTGACATTAAAGTATGTCTGTGTAATGTTATTTTTATTGTGGTATTTTTGAAAGAGAAAAAGTTTTATTAAATGACTGCAAAGAGGATGGACAACAGAATTTTATAGATGTAAGATATTTTCTGCTTAGAGCAGGCCCTCAAGGTCTCTGTCAGGAGTTTCTTTCATCTACTTTTAGGAAGAGAGACACTGGCCTTGCTTACACAACATTCCTACCCTTTCTGATAGATTAAAGGTGAAAGAGCTGTGTTAGCCCTATCTGGATTGATGAGAATACGTGAATAAAATGTAGGCGTGTAGAATGAGTGCAAATACACTCTAGTGCACAACCTTTAGAGCTAAGTAGCAGCACGTAATACCAACACGTGGTCGTCTCTGTTCTTCTCGGTGTTGAGCTTTCTGCAGAAAATGTTTGCAGACACCTGAATCTGCTGTGTGTTTAAGACAGGAGTGAGCCTGTACTACGAAGCAAGTTCAACAGACGCAGGATATCTTTGTTATCTGGCTTCATTTATCCTATTCAAGCAATCAAGCTAAGTGGCTACATAAATGTGAATTAGCAAATCCCAGCGTTTCCCAGTCTAACTGCAGTGGCACAACATCTGACCACTTAAAAACATGAAAAAGTCTACAGACAGCAGAACAGCTGCGTTAACAAAGAAAGTTATACTATGGGAAAAATATGAAGAGGTTAAACACATAAAGCAACACAGCTGCTGTGTGAGAGGAAAAGCGGTGTACAGTCGTGGAGCTTAAAAGAGATGTATAAACGTGTGTTATTCAGCAAGACAAGACATACTATTTTATTAACATTTCACCTATTTGCAGCCAGGAAAGAAAGCTGGGACAAATGCTGACACTATAAGTTAACCAACATATCAGTATGACAGCTCTATTACTGAGACACTGGAGAAACATTTGAATTATATTTATGATTCCATTTACGATAATTTTTAGATAGTTTTTATTCTTTCAGTTGCAACTCTGGTGATGTTTAATGGTCTGAAAGCAAGTAAGGGATGTGGCGATGTAAGAAGTGAACCGCCTTCGTAATTTGGATAATTTCAAACCCTGCTCCAGCCTCTGGTCTCACAAGATTTCTAGAACAATGAGTGTTACACAACCAAATATCTGGGCATTTAAAAAAAAAAATAGACTGTGCAACAATTTCTATTTCATTGTATTCCAACTCACATTGAGCAGTGTCTTTCTGTCATAAGCTGGCTGTGAGCTGGTTATTGTGGACCAAAGTGCAAAGCACAGGAGGCGGGGGTCAAACTCAAAATGAGCATTTAATGCTGATTAGTCCAAAACACAGGAACAAACAGAGAACTGAACAAAGAAATTCAAAACACTACAGATTCACAGGGGAAACTAGGAGCGAGGGGGGAGATACAGAGCTAGGGTTCACACAGTTAAGAGGGACGACACAACAATGAACACAGGGAGACTGAGACCATATATACACTCACAGGATAACAAGGGGAGATAACAGGTGGGATGTACGACTGGAGACAATAGACATAATGAATTGGGGGAAGTAAACTCAACAAAACAGAGAACATCCATTACCAAAATTAAACAGGAAGACACAATTTAACGGGAAAACAAGGATTAACTCGACATGGGAAGACAGAAGGACTAGACAGGGGAACATTGAAAGACAAAGGACAAGCAGAGATGAGACATAAGGAGGAACAGAAAATGGACACACAAAAGGGATCTAACTAAATAAAACACCGAGACACTGCCACATGGTAATTAACACATAATGCAATAGCAAAAACATAAATGCTGGCAACCACATCAACCACTTCCATAGGTTACGTCGTAGGCTCTACAAAGACTCCCCGCAGAAGTCTAAATCAGTCCTTAAATAACGAGGCTAGAAAAACTATCAAGAGCCTATACACAACATGAGATAAACAAGACTTCTAAACACAAGGGGATAACAGGAAACTAAAGACTGGCTAACCAACAAATAGAGAAACCCAACCCAAGAATACCCTAAAATGCACTTCAAATAATAAGCAAAAAACAAACAGGCCATGGGAAAAGTAAAAATAAATAACACTAAGAAGATTATAACATCAACTTTAAAGAAGAACGAAACAAAGAACAAAACTTGAACGTAAATCACTTCACAAAAACCAAAAGGAGTAATACAGAAACTCAGAAACTCAAAACCAAACGTCCAAGATTCAGGGACCACAACACTTTCATTCAGTATTTTTAGTATTGTGCTGACAATGCAGGAAAGTAGCATCCCCATTCAAACCGTGGAACATGACTTTGAGACAGAAGCCTGACAGCTTTTTTTTCTTTTTCTATGCTATTACGTTTGCACTCTAATCAGATCGTGAATTAAGAGGAGATGCAAGTGGATGGCACCTGTTTTATCAGCACAAATTGTCTTGCTTTGCCAGCAGCAATTTTGTGTGAAAACCCAAGCCTGTTCACCTGCTCTTTAAAAGGGCTGAAACTGTTTATAAAGCACTTCATTCTCAAATCAAAACCGAGTGAACAATGCACATGTGGGCAGAGCCTGCCTGGTGACTCATTAATGAGCTGATGCATTTAGCACATACTCCAGGACATCACACTGTGAACAGTATCCTGTTCAGATGGTAACTGCTGATGGCATGCAGCTGTCAAATTGACATTTGTTGGCCAGCATTAACCTAAACTGAAATGTCTGTAAAATAAACCACTTTACAACCTTATGCTAGCAGTCTAACAATAGAGAAGAGGAATGGGGAGAGGCAGCGAACAAGAGAGAGAATTAGTGTGTCATTCAAACATTTTTCTAAATGTGTTTTCACAGAAATAGAAATATATCCTTGGTGCACTGAATATGTCCTCTCTGATAAATAGTTGTAATAGGTTATGATTATAGGGTGATTTTACACCCAAGCACTGATTTGTTTTTTTTATTCCTCTGCTCAATTAGTGGAAAAGGTTCTCCACTTATATTTTCATAACATCTCTTTAACATCCCTCAGAGGTGTGCTTACAGTGCTGGTGTCATAACCTAGGCACGATTAATCCTTGTTGACCCCAGGAGTGTGAATACAAGTATAGGTCCTCCAAAACCTAAAATTTCTCTGAAGCTCAGTTAGTTTGGTCTCAAAACTAATTTAATTCTATGGCTGCTTTTTTTTATGAGGCAATTTTTAAAGTTTAAAAACCACTATTTGGTCATTTCAAGCAAGGCTCAGTGGAGTATTGCAACCCTTAAGGCACAAAAAAAATCTCCACATATTTTTTTAAGACTGTCAAAACTTTTAATGAGATAAAATATACAAGTTGACGTCCATGGCTGTGTCCAAAATCACTCACTATGCACTATATAGTCAAGAGTATAGTCTGAATGTATACTGAGTATTACTTGTTGGACATTTGTTCAACAAGGGAGAAACATTTTAATTTCTACTTTGTTAGCAGTAGAACTGTTTCCTGCTGAACCTACCTTTAAGGATGGCTCTGCTAGTAACTTCTGATGCACACACAGTCATTTTGTTCTATAGGCACGTCTGAAATATGACAGAAACCACTCAGTTCAGAAAAGGGTCACTCCTAGCAGGCTTTCAAGGGGTAAAGAGTTAAGCCAGACATATAACAGGAAAGAGAGCAGCACAGCATAAACTACAACAAGTATGTATTTTAATTAGGGCTGGGCACGTTAACGCGTTATTATCGCGTTAACGCATTAATTAATTAACGCCGACAATTATTTTATCGCACGTTAACGCAGTTTTATTATTATTATTGAAAGTCCGTTGCTCACTGGCTCTGAATACACAAAAACATGGGTCACAGGTGGTGGGATGTACAGGCTTGAGATGGGCGTCATCACGCGTCTCAACCAATGAGAGCATAAGACTGCTGCAGCACACACATGAACCGGAACATAAAAGAACTGGCGGGGACAGAAAAATGGAGAAAGGTATGAAACTCTTACATGGACATTTTCATTTTAAATCTCTTCCAGAGGCCCCTGCACAGTAAATCACAGCTGTGTACTTTTTTTTTTTTTTTTTTTTTG
>VUQS01077598.1:0-11231 GCA_015108495.1 Heterochromis multidens
ACAAACCAAACCATGAAGTCCAAGGAATTGTCTGTAGACCTCCGAGACAGGATTCTATTGAGGCACAGAAGAGTACAGAAAAATCTCTGCAGCATTGAAGGTCCCAATGAGCACAGTGGCCTCCATCATCTGTAAATGAAAGAAGTTTGAAACCACCAGGACTCTTCCTAGAGCTGGCCGCCCGGCCAATCTGAGCAATAGGGGGTAGAAGGGCCTTAGTCAGGGAGGTAACCAAGAACCCGATGGTTACTCTGACAGAGCTACAGCATTGCTCTGTGGAGAGAGGAGAAGCTTCCAGAAGGACAACCATTTCTGCAGCACTCCACCAATCAGGCCTGTATGGTAGAGTGGCCAGACAGAAGCCACTCCTCAGTAAAAGGCACGACTGCCCGTCTGGAGTTTGTCAAAAGGCACCCGAAGGACTCTCAGACCATGAGAAACAAAATTCTCTGGTCTGATTAAACAAAGATTGAACTCTTTGGCCTGAATGCCAAGCATCATGTCTGAAGGAAACCAGGCACCACTCATCACCTGGCCAATAGATGTTTTTCAGCAGCAAGAACTGGGAGACTGATCAGGGTCAAGGGAAAGATGAATGCAGCAATGTACAGAGACATCTTTGATGATAACCTGCTCCAGAGCGCTCTGGACCTCAGACTCGGGTGAAGGTTCATCTTCCAACAGGACAACGACCCTAAGCACACAACTGAGATAACAAAGGAGTGGCTTCAGGACCACTCTGTGAATGTCCTTGAATGGCCCAGCCAGAGCCCCGACTTGAACCCGATTGAACATCTCTGGAGAGATCTGAAAATGGCTGTGCACTGATGCTCCCCATCCAACCTGATGGAGCTTGAGAGGATCTGCAAAGAAGAATGGGAGAAACTGCCCAAAAATAGGTGTGCCAAGCTTGTAGCATCATACTCAAAAAGACTTGAGGCTGTACTTGCTGCCAAAGGTCATTAACAAGGTATTAAGGCTGTGAATATTTATGTACATGTTATATGTTTTTATGGGGTATTGTGTGTAGAATTTTGTAGTGAAAAATGAATTTAATCCATTTTGGAATAAGGCTGTAACATGACAAAATGTGGAACAAGTGAAGCACTGAATACTTTCCGGATGCCCTGTATGTATATAGAGGTTTTGCAGACACGTGACCGATTACCGCGTGACATTAACTTGTCAGCCATTTTGGACGTGTAACAATCCTAACACTATGGGATCAAGTGAGTGAAAAACCTACTAAACATTATGTAGATGAGATAAACTATGGCAACTGTGAGTAAACAAACAAGTGCATATACTCTCTCAGAGGAAGTAAAACACTTGCATGGCAAGAATCTTGCTCGTTATGTGGAGAATTTGGGCATGGGAGGACTAAAGTTGATGTTTACTTACTCCCTCTGGGTGTGTTTACTGATGCTGTGAAGTACAACCCTGGCACTCTCAATCACTTCACGCCACACGATTTATATCAATTGTTATCAACAACCTCTCAAATTATACTGGACGATATCTGAAGGCCTACAAAAGTTTGCATGCTTATCAGTATTTTGTGTCAGGATGGCTGAGTCACCGGACTCTGCCTGGAACTGCAGTCACTGGACCACAGTCACTGGTCACCGCTAAGGGATTTACCTGATTTTTATTACATTTTGATACTGACATGTCTCTGCGTATTATCCCTTGCATTGTCAATGAGTCAGCATTACTTATTTCTGATTGATGACAGTGATACTGGGTGAGTTGTTGAGGATATCCATAATTTTCCGTCAATAAACTTTGCTTTTGTTGCCTCTGTTAAATGCTGTTAGCCGCTGTTACTGAAACGTTTTTTTGAAGTAGATCTAACGTGTGCAGACTCGCAATTAGCAAATAAACTCTCATATGATGTGAGAATTTAATCAAACTGTTTATCAGAGGAAAATTATTTTAAGAGTTTTAGGACGCCAGGGTCTAATTTTTATATATACATATATATATATATATATATACATATATACATATATATATATATACATATACATATACATATATACATATACATATATATATACACATATATATATATACATATATACATATACATATACATATATACATATACATATATATATATACATATATATATATATATATATATATATATATACAGCGTGTGTGTGTGTGTGTCTGTGTGTGTGTGTGTGAATGATGTTTGCAATGTAACAACATTTATCAGTACAAGTAGCGTAAGAAAATAAAGGTCATTTTCCATCCTTTTTCCACTAGTACTGTCATTGATGACACATTTCCTATTTCCTATTCCTCCTGTTAATCTATGGAAACAAGGTGCCAGCAGCAGCAGCAGAATTACATTGCAATAGTAGTGACACAGTATTATATCCAGTGACACAGCATAAGTCAACTGTAAGCACAAAAGTACCCCAGATACTGTTTTCCCTGGAAATGAAGTAAAAGTATAAAATAATATTGTTATAGAATAAAACTCAAAAATATTTCTACCTGGGATTTTGTATCTTAACCAGCTGCTTAAAGCCTTGCTTTTCCACCCACTGTGTAGAAGTATCAATAATTTCAACCCACTGTTTGCTCTCCCAGTCATATGGAATGCAACTAGCTACTGCTCTGCCAAAGACTGGTGGAGTCATTTGTTTACATTTGGGTTGCATGTCACCAGCTACTAGTATCTCCTCCTTCATAGCCTAGTTGTACTCAACAGTGTGTTTCTGCTTCAAGTGGCAAAACACATTGTTTCCACCTCTAGTGGGAACAATTTTCTTGCATATTATCCAAAGTACTGTGCTTTGTTGGGGGTTGTTGAAATAGCTCCCTTTTTAGGTACCAAATTGTCATCTGAGGCTGACACACAGCTCTCGCTCTGAGACATGCCCGGGCATGTCTTGTTGTTGCCCGCATTATGGAACATAAATGCATGGCACTGCTATAGCAATGATGTCATGATCTGATATTTTTATATCATTTATACTGGTATTATCTCGGACAATATGTTATGGACTAGGGCTGACAGCACCAAAAAATACTGGTGGCTGCCAGTGCTACTCCTCAGCCTCCTAGTGGATGCACCTATGGTATAAATTTGAAAATCCTAGCTGACTTCCTCCTCGAGTTATTGCATTAACAATATTTTCAGAAAACTTGACCTCCAACTAAAAAAAAAAACAAAAAACAACAACAATAAAAATGAAAAGAAATGGCAAAAAATCTAAATCATCATTCAGACCTGGTAATTTAGTAGCCTGTAAGGTAGCAATCCAAAATGTCTCTTTTTAAGTTTTTTTTAATCTGTCACCAGCACTGATGTGGTACGGTATAACTTCTAGAGCAACTGCTTTCAAAGATATAGGATAAATATAACTGTCTATTATTGTATGTTTATCTATTACATCTTTATCACATATTTTATATTTTCTGACGGTATATTTTAGGTATTTTGTGGATTTAAATAATATTTACATTCCTACATAGATTTATTAAAGAATTCAGTCTAACTTCTATCTTGTGTCTATAATCTTTTGTGATTTCTGACATATGTTTACATTCATCCATTTTTTTGTTTGTTTTGTTTTGTTTTAACACAGGTGTTTGTCATTGTCCTTTTAAGCGGGTATTTAAGCTTCACAGTTTATATGTTTTTTAGACCCTGATGAAGACTCTAGTCGATACACGTAGGTCAAGTTTTTCCTTGCTGTATTGCTTCCACTAATTTTATTAAACAATTTTAATTCTTACTAACAGAGTGCCTCAGTTAAGTTATGTTTTCTGCTGCTTTTATGACAAGGTGTTGAATGTGTCATGATGGCAGTGACAGTGAGAGTTCTGGGTTCTGAGCAGGACTACAGCTATTGCTACTATTTGAAAAAATTAAAATCAACTATTTAAAATTTTGCACATAAGTAGTCCATGTCAGTTGTACACAAATAAAGAAAAACAATGCATAATGGAATAACGGCAGTAGTGCTGCAAGCAATAGCACAAACAGAACTAGTGGTGCTGCTAAATCACTGTAGTGTCAGCATTAACAGTAGTAGTGGTGACACTGACAGTAGTAACTGAACTTTGTACCAAGCTGACAATCCAAACTGTTGTGCTTTTGAATACAGGTGATTTATTTCTGTCTAAATGTGAACTAGGTTTTCTATGCTCAGTATATCTACAGAATTATGATGTTCCTCATACCTGAAACACAAAAGAATAGGTACAGTACAGTATGCCAACACACTGTCTCTCACTTCATCATCCTAAAGCTGTCTCAAATGTGCAAAATACTACAGAAAGGTGACATACTGTTCTCCACAGGCCTTAATGCAACTTGAATTGTATTGCAGCTCTGTCACAGTCAGCAGCAGTGAGTGCTAGAAAACTACCACCTGGCATGCTTTATGCAGAAAGTTCTCAGACAGCACACTCCCATCACACTTCATCACATTCTTCTATCTGATGGAAAGAGACTTGAGTTGTATGTACTGTGCTGTCAACTTTGAAATGTCAAGTAATTCTCTGGGGCTGATTTAAATAAATAACAGGTAGGCAATCTAGCAAAAAGATGTAGGTGTAGACCATGGTTTATGAAAACCTGAAACTCTGTGGTTTTAGGGTAAATGCTGGATTATATTTTGTACACAATCATGGTCAAGTAATACACAATTACACAAATGAGGTTAGACTAATATTTACAACACAAATTTGTAGTGGTTATGCCAATTAACAAATCAAAAGTTAGAAATGAATCTTGTACTTTCTGTAGATTTTTTCCATTGGGTTTATAGAAAAAAATTTCCATAGTGATTCCTAATATTTAAAATATTATTATTATTATTAAATACTTAATTTTTACAGTATTATGGCATTGATATGTGTGCTGACACAGTCCACAGTGTTCAGATAACCCTGCCTCCTCTCACTCACAGTGCCATCAGTCAACTGTCTCATTAGCTCCAGCTGAATAGTGCTGCGTTATTGTGTTAGAAAAATGTGAAATACAGAGCTTTCGTGAGTCACAACCCATTTTGGTGGATAAAGAAAACAAGAGTGTGAGACCATATTGCAAAAGACACAAGCAAGTGCTGCTACAAAGCAGTGCTAACACCTCTAATTTAGCAAAGTGGCAGAAAGACATGCATAGCCATTAAAAGAACTTGAGAGCTCCCATTTCAATATCACGGGAGCCTTAAACAAAATGGCCTAATATACTGTCACTGATAAGTGTTGTGTCCCATTATTGGCCGCACAGCCATTTGGATTTATCAAAGCTAAGCTATCAGAGCTATCAGGCCTGAGGTATCTTGGATACAGTATAGTTTAACTGCTGTAGAAACATTCCTCATCATTTTACAGCCTTGGTGGGTTTATCTTTTAGTAAAAAGCTAATCTAACTTTTTGTACCTATAATACAGCAATTTTTCCTGTAGTATTACATAATAATGATTTTCAGTGTATCAATGTTAGAAATACAAGGTCTGTGACAACACAAGTACATGTGTGCGCACTAGCATTGTTACAATATATACACATTATTACAAGTTGATGAGACATAAAATACACAGAACACAGTTCTGTGTATTTTACAGAGCAGCACAGTAATGGTAGAGCTATGTACTGTGTGTGTACACATGCATGTCTTTGGCAGCCTTACAGACATCTGCTGTGAAGGTCAAGTTTCAGTCTGTATGGAACCAATCAATGGAGCCAACAGTAGAACACCCCTCCCTACCTTCATCTGCTACACTGGGACACACATGGTCAGAAAGCAAGCATTCACAAGCCAAGTATGATTATGCACACATACAGACACAAAGTTATCACGCATACACAAGCTGGTCCAGACACACACCCACACTTTTACACAGTAGGTCTCTGAAACCTACACATTTGATGGAAAACTCATCCCACAAGTCATTAAACACACACACACGCACACAAAATTGGAGGCAAACAGGCAAGTTCAACACACACAGACCGACACACATGTGGAGAAGGAACCTTGCCCTAGATTCTCAAGGAACGATCTCATGTTACATCTCCGGTCTAACTGGCCTTTGTTAAAGCTGCACAGCAGTCTCTCAGCCCTGCGGAGACAACACATCCCACTCATGTAGATGACATACATGCTATTGTTTGGAGATTTCTCCTCCTCCATGTTTAACATTTCAGTAGCCAAAGATTTTAGAAAGCCATGTTTATATTTTGCTGTGTCAAACAAGACTGAAGACCTATTTTGAGATAAAAGAAGAGGTAAATTCTAATTAGACACATAAACCATAGTGCTTTAAAAGGGAAAGCACTATTCCGTTTTTTCTATTATATCGCACTTCAGTACGGCTAGGTCAATGTAGATAGCATTATAATAATAAAGTTTCCAAATTTCTTAAACCATTTTCCATTTACATCCAATAGTTTCATTTTGCTGTTCTGTTTTCCTCTTTGCCATCTTGAAAATGAAAAGGCTTATACGTTTAAATGTGTTTGCATGCACACACACACACACACAACATTTCAGTGTGTAGTGTGGCGTTAACCAGTTCAACCCGCAGTATTTACATATCATGCATTTAATTCATTAGAACAGTATTTGCTTAATTCAGTCTTCACAGGATAATATATAATATACCTTATTTATCCTAAATGTTCCGAAATAACTCTTAAAGCAGCCAAGACATGAAACACAACCTGGCTCAATAAAATAACTACAATATCACAAAATAAAATTGCAAAATTCCTCAGAAGGGTCAAACGAAAAAAAAATACACAAAAGAATGAACTCAGCTAAATAGTAAAAAGTGAAGAACTCAAGATATCAAAACCTAAATATTATACAATAAGGAGCTTAATAAGAAAATTATTTAATAACTATAAGTCAGGTTGAATGCATTATGCATGTTTTGCATTTTAACAAATTTTACAGTTTAATATTTGCACAGGCCAAACTGTAGCTGTCAAACTGCAGGGCCTGCAGACCACAAAAACTCAACCAACAGCTCTGGTTTCATTGGTGCAAGTTTAACAGATTGTATGAATCATTTCCATAGAACTCCATCAGACAATACACCATGCAATTAAAGTCATCACATCACTTCTCTACCCATTCACAAGATTCATCACAGTGAATGACACCATTACTACAGCAGCGCATCATTACAGACACGTGAGTGTGTGATACTCAGAGTTCAGAAACACAACCAGCACACTTTTCTTGAAAGGTGTGTCACAGTGGAGCTGTACTCCAGTCACTTCTCTTTTCTTTCTTGTCGCTTGCAAACACTACAAAATAAATAAAACAATCCCTGTGTGTGGGCAGACATTTGGAGTCCACATGTGGCTTTTCTTTCAAGCGTGAGTGCTAGCATAGAGAGCTAAGGCATAGGCTGACGTACACACTTACAGGATAGTGGGAGAGAAGCCTGGCTACATAGCTGGCAGAACAAAGTCTACCTGTCTGACAAGCTTTACAGCTTTGTGACTGTGACACTGTCTGACTGCTCAAAGATGAGAAATACTAATTGTGTACTATCAAGTATAGCTACTAGAAATAGAGATGGTTTAGGTACATGTATAATCAACAGGTACTCTTAGATTCCACTTTAAAAATTCTTTAATATTAAGTCTGATTTTTGCTACATATTACAGCTTACAAAAAAAATATTTTTTTCTCCAGTATTGTAAATGGAAAGCATCATAATCGATGCAGCTTTTGAAGCCTGGAGGATCAGGATCAGGACTTAAGGATGTTCCTGGTGATTAATTTGCTAGTTATTTCAATGAGGAAAAAAAAATAGATTAGTCAACTAGTCTAAAAGACAGACTCTCAGAAAACATTTAAAACTGAGCACCCTTCAAACATACAAAGCTAAACACTGGCCAAACACATACTTTGTGTGAATTTTAGGTGTTATATAAAACCGTTAATCACATTCCTCGTTAATAAAATCATGTTTTAAATTTTAAATGTTATTGTTGCAAACACGCAATACCAGACTGGTTTACAGAGATTGACTAACCCTAGCACAGCTAATAGCCATAGCCTTGGTTTCTTTCACATTAGTGTCCATATCCCAGTGCAGAATATGGTCACACCTGGCTTCAGTTGCTTGATTATATTCCAGTTTATTCTGACAAAGCCAACGTACAGCTGCTTGTTTTTTGTTTGTTTTTTTATATAGAGGTACTGCAGAACAGCGCTGGTTGCCAATGCTGTCATCTGTTTACCTTCCACCTCATTTACAGCTTCCAATCAGAGAGAGAGAGAATGAGAGAGAGGGGGACGCAGCAGTCTGTCAGAGCTGCAGCCCCGGATAGTAGCTGGTGGCGTCTTTAGACCAGTAACTGTTGTTGCACATTAATAAAATAAAGATAATACACTTAATCGTCTAGTATTTCTAGTGCTGACTAGCAGAAATGTGTATATGTCTAGCCGACTAGTCGCGTACATTCCCAGATCAGATTGGTATCCAATCCAAATATCAGATCAGTGAAGTCTTGCACAGTGATAAAAAAGACAAGTTTGTGTATATGCTTAATACAAACCTAACATTATTTCAATATGAAAACATTAAAAAAAGCCAGTTGTCCCTGATGCATCCATCAGAGTGTAAGTGTGGGTGAATGTTAGACAAAGCAGTTAGGTATAGAAAAAAAGCACTTGTGTTAATGAGGCTTGTAGTAAAAAGCACTGTGAGTGCTCAGTTAGAGTGGAAAAGCACTATATAAGTACCAGTCCATTTACCATTTAAAAAGCTTGCAAAACATAAACAAAAGACATACATATACGCACACTCCCACATACGTATGTGGATTTTAGTTAAGCAACAGTTTTCTGTTATTAGTGGTTTGTTCATCTGTCTTTGCTACACCCTTGTATCACCAGATGCAAACGTCTCCAGGAGTTAACTCAGATCTCCATTTATATAAGATTTCACAACAGTGCAACTAACAAACTTTGTGTGTCATAATAACCCGCAGGATTTTAGCCCATGAGTAATACAAAAGTCTTCATTAAAAAAAAAAATTTAAAAAAGGAGGACTGTGACACTATAACATCAAAGACATCTGTGCTCAGAAAATTTGACAATCCATTGATTTAATCAACAGGCTAATCAAAAGTGCCAGCCTCGAGGTGACTGTTGTTGTGATTTGGCACTACATAATTAAAACTGAATTGAATTGAACAGAATTCACTGGTAACAGTTCAGGTGATTAATCATTTAAGATATCTTTGAAAAGTTGACTGGACAAAACAGGCTGAAGATGTCTCAATGGCCAATGGATGGTAAAATGTAACAGGCATTTTTTAAAATCACAATTTTCTTGAATTTCATAAAGGAATACCTTTTAACCAAAAAAAAAAAAAGAAAAAAAAAGAAAAAAGAAAAATCAATATTTATTAGAAAAAAAAAACCATTCATTTTCTGCAAGTGGGAGGGTACTACTTAGAGACACTGCTTTGTTAAAGAGATAAAGCACCGACCAACACAGACTGTTGACAATGAGAGGAGTTCTTTGGGAGCGAATATTTTCTCTCTCAGGAAACAAGAGTTAACTTGTTTAATTGCAATTCACATTCCAGCTGAGACATGTCAAATACAGAATCTACTCACACCAGTGTTGAAGCAATGTCAGTTTTCAAGGCTAATCTACACAGAAGTCTATAGTAATCTAAACATTACGGAGGTGATGGGGCCTGCTTAACTGGAATTTACAGAATAGAAATAGAAAAGTAACAGGCTACTGAAGTCCAGCCTGGAGTCTTGCAGTTATCAATTCTACATGCCAGTCTATTCAATTCAATATGTTTTTATATAGCATAAATTCACAATAGTCATCTCAAGGCTCTTTACAGATGAGGACAGAATTATTAGCCCCCTATGAAATGTTTTTATTTTTTATTATTTCCCAAGTGTTGTTAAACAGAGCAAGGAATTTTTAACAGCTTTTCCAAACATCCTAGTTTTATTTTGGATGCTTACATTATTTTACTTTGCACACAGAAACAAAATTATTTCACAAAAACCAAAAACTACCATCATACTCAAGCTCCCCCAGATTTGATGGTCTTCTGGCATGGACCTTTGGTCTTCAGTTCACCCCACAGATTTTCAATGAGTTTCAAGTCAGGACTTTGTGCAGGCCAGTCAGTAACGTTCACACTGGTCTTCTGGAGGTAGCTCTTCACCAGGAGCAATGTATGTTTTGGGTCATTCTCATGCTGGAAGACAAAGCAACCACCCAGACCCAGTTTTGCTGCTGACTGCTTGAGGTTTTCTTTCAAAGTCTTCACATATCTTTCTTTCTTCATGATTCCTTCCACCTTGATGAGAATTCCAGTTCTAGATGCACTGAAGCATAATACTCCCACCACCGTGTTTCACTGTGGGGACGGTGTTCTTTGGGTTGTATGCCTCTTCGTTCTTTCTCCAAACATAAGTAGAGTTTCTATGGCCAAAGAGCTCTAGTTTCGTCTCAAAGGATGCACTTCCAGTATCCATAATCTTTCTCAGAATCATTTTTATTTGGCCAAATTTGTGCACACAAACAAGGAATTTGACTCCAGTTCACTTTGCTCTCTACATGCAAAAAAAGAAATGTTTTTTTAAAATAAGCAATATATACACTACACACACACACACACATATATATATATATATACACACATACACATACGTGTGTGTGTGTGTGTGTGTGTGTGTGTGTGTGTGTGTATATAAGAATAATATATTGGTCAGCCACCTCCTCTACATGGATGACATCAAGCTGTATGCCAGGAGTGAACGAGACATCGATTCACTGATCCACACCACTAGGATCTACAGCAACGACATCGAATGTCATTCGGACTGGAGAAGTGTAGTCGGATGGTAACGAAGAGAGGGAAGGTAGACAGAACTGAGGGGATTGTACTACCAGAAGGCAACACTGCAGATATTGAGGACAGCTATAAGTACCTTGGAATCCCACAGGCAAACGGGAAAACTGAAGAGGCCACTAGGAAAGCTGCAACCACCAAATACCTGCAGAGAGTAAGGCAAGTCCTGAGGAGTCAGCTGAATGGGAAGAACAAGATCTGGGCAATCAACACCTATGCCCTGCCCGTCATCAGATACCCTGCTGGGATAATAAGCTGGCCAAAGGAGGAGATAGAAGCCACTGACATCAAGACAAGAAAGCTCCTTACCATGCATGGAGGGTTTCACCCCAAATCCAGCACCCTGAGA
>VUQS01077601.1:0-28031 GCA_015108495.1 Heterochromis multidens
CTTGAGAAGTGATATAGCTACACACACACACACACACACACACACACACACACACACACACACACACACACACACACACACACACACACACACACACACACACACACAAATTGTGGTGATGAAGCCTGATGTATGAACTAAAGGTGCTGACAGCAACTTTTTTTTGCCAATACGCAATACAAATTTAAATGGATGGACTTTCTGGATCTCACAAACCTATAAAATAAGGTAACCGTTTGTTTAATTTTCAACTAAAACCAGGAGATGCAGCTGAAATTAGTTTACAGTCAGCTGTTCAGACATCTAATCCCTGCAAACATTAAGCTTACTTGGACTTGGACCCATTTTTGTGTTGAGATTTCAGGTCTTTCAGGTGTCCTGCTTAATTCTGATCTTTTGAAGTCCATCATTCATTTTTAACCTTAGACTTATAGTTTTTCTAACAACAGCTGCCATCAGCTTTCCTCATCATGTCTGCAGGCAGACATTATTCAGATTGTTGAAGTTGGGCTCAACAGCTTCAGTACCAAAATCGTCAGTCCAGTATCAAATTTAAAAAACTTCATAAAGATTTCCTTCAATAGAATGCATAAGCTCTAATGCTCAGTGTTAGTGTTATCATATATCTGGTTCTTAGAGAAATCTTCACTTAGGATAGGATTACATAACATTTCATAAAAGCAAAAAACTGTTTCAGCAGCTTTCTCCCCAAATAAACTTTGCAACTATGAGCTTTAAAGAAAATAGATGCTCATACATTTGCTTTTTGAACTGTTGTCCAAGTACTTATGAAGAAATTGCTACCTACTGTAAGTGCTAATATTTTAAATAACGCAGTATCCCACCCAAAAAATATAGAGTAGATCTTGTTCAAGCTCTTTACATTAACACTCACACCCCCACCTCCAATTCCCTGGTTATATTACTGCATCATTCCATCAAATAGAAATATACAAGTGTTGTGGATAATTTTAAACATCATCCTAAAAATTCAGCCTGACATATTTGGCATCTCTGAACAAACTTTGGAATCTTCACTCGAATTTTAAGTAAGGTTTTGAGTGTAAATAAAGTTTGAACTGCAAACAGCTCACGTCTCTACAGTGAGGTTTTTTCAGGGTGAAAAACACAGCAGTGGTCTCAGCAGGAGGAACAAAGGCGAATGTGATCTGCATGAACAACCCATAAAGTTTTACATTTGACACATTTGATTTTAGAATTTAACATCAGTTGGACATCTCACAAGTGAACGCTTTTAAGACTACCATGACCTGGATGACTGAGAACCTACACAGACATGGGATGTCATGGTTTTAATCACTGTAGCTGTTTATATTTCAGTTATTTGCTGCTCACTATCTAAGACTGGTGACACTTTCAAGTCTGTAAACTAGTGACCAGGTGGGACATATGAGCACACAACCACTGAGTAGCACATAAATGATATGCTGCAGTTTTGTGCTGGACTGTCTTGGACAGCTGTAGCGCTTTACTATACATTTATGATATTTAGTGCCATAGTAGTTTTCCTCTTGTGTTTGTGCAGATGCTACTCCATTTTGGGTCTAGACTATAAAGTCTATGAGAAACAGTTCAACTAGTGCCAGCCAGCATTGTTGCACCATAGGAGATGTGTGATGTGTGCAGATCTTTGCTCTGCTAGTAAACTGAGCTCAGAAGCTGTCAAACTCCTTTGCAAGAGAGTTACTTTTCATTGATGCTTTTTTTGACTTGGTTATTGGTTTAATCACTTATTTTTATTAAGCATAGTAAGAGTTTGTTTGAAGGCTGGTTTGTCAAGAGTTATTTTAACTATAAATAAATTATAAATAATAGTACATCCTCTGGTTTTCCCACTTAATTCCACCTGGGAAACTTTGCCTTTATCCCTTCACCCATTTCAGGGATCATAGCATGTTCTATCAACCTACACTCAACCTTGCAATAAAATGAAGTTTGGTTTAATCCCACACAAGACTCAACTGAGATAAAAGCAGTCCTTTGATGGACTAATTACACTTTAGTTGTTTCATGTCAGAAAATTGTGGAACTTTTGCTAAGCTCCATGCCACAAACATTCATAGTCTATGTTAAAGTAATTTGATCTCAATATCAAACATTTAGCTTTGACACAAGGTGCCTTAGGCACTGGATAGTTGGCATCTGACTACCATTGTCTTTTTCTGTTAGTAATTTTTCCAGAAACAAGAACAAAAATTATAATGTGAATAAAAGGTTTCGTAGAAGATGGGCAAAGAAAAAGGGTGAGTGAAGAGGAGGGATAAATGAGAACAGAAGTAATAAAAAACAAATGTGGCCACTATGAATGGTTGAGCTAGAAGGATGATGAGTGGACGAATAGAAAACATGTGATTACGATAAAAGTAGGAAGACTGTCATGGATAGAAAGATAAAGGAAAAAAATAATAGGCTGCCGTGGGTTAATGGATCCCACTCAGGCAGCAATTTACTGGACTGAATGATGTGCTCCTTTTAACCCAACCTCTCCAAACGGATAGCCTACTCTGCTCTGCTGAGCACTGACCACCAGCACAAGGAAAAAAATATATTCAAAATACACAAAAGGGGTAAATATATCTGTCGAAGGTTTGGGGGGGGATCTGCATTTTTTCCCTATATGTTGTTAAATGACAATTATTGACTGACACTGACAATAACCTGCATCTATGGGCTACAATAACTTGCATCTGTGGGCTACACAGATCTTCAGAGTAAATTTCAGGGTTTGCTGCCTTGGAATCAAAGGGGAGTATATTTCTAGAGCTGCTGTGATGCACCAACATGAAAAATATTGTAAGAGAGTAGCCATAACACTTACTGTATTTTTCAAGTAAGACGTGTGGCTGTAATCAGATAAGCTGGCCAGCTCATTCATTTCACTCTCTACTTTTGATTGTCATAGCAGCTAAATATGTGAACTTTCCTCAATACGACCAAGGAGGTTAAACTCTTCCTAGACATGACGTTTTTATACTGCCAACTGTCACAACTGCCAAACGTTTGCTTCGTGACAAAATCCACTTCAGCCAGCAGAGATTGTTTGACAAGAGATCACAGATGTATTTATCTTGTAGTGAAGTCAAACAAATGACTCCAAGCTGCTCCATACTAAAACTCAACAGCCCTGAAGTCTCATCTTCTCATCAGTCTGAAGGGTTTCCTGTATTGACTCTCAATCAGCTGTATGACACACAGCTGTGTGCCTTCTGTTACACCAGCTGGAGGCACTTTTTTCGTTGTTTTAGCGAGATCTGTTTGATCATTCTCCCTCTTTTAGATGCCCTCTGATTGTGGAAGCCACAGAGGTCTGAGATACTTTAGCTTTCTGAAAAACAGAAGACAACTAACTATGAAGTTAAGTTTGTTAGTTGAACTTAACTAACTTTGAAGACAAAGTTAGAGACAAAGGCTGAGATGGTTTGTACATGTGCAGAGGAGGGATAGTGGATATATTGGACAAAGGATGTTGAACATGAAGATTAATGGATGTAGTGAAGAAGGACATGCAGAGGGTTGGTGTGACAGAGGAGGATGCTAGGGATAGGGTGAGACTGAGGCAGATGAGCTGCTGTGGCGACCCCTAAAAGGAGCAGATGAAAGAAAGAGATGATTTTATTGACCTAAAAAAATGAAACAACACCCATCTTTGAATCCTAGTCATTACTTCATAGGCTGGTAACACTTATTTCCAACCATATTTTAAGCTTCACTTAGATTTGTGAGCTACAGAATCTCCCAGTATATAAGTAATTCTTATGTTACTGGGCTATCAATCAGCATCTTGCATGCTCCAGCGGGAGACTGTCATTGCAACAAAAGCTGCCTCAGGATTTTACCTTTCATGGTCTAAACAGTGCTACAAGGAGAAAAAAAAAGGTCATGTTTGATTTTGAAAGAGGAAGAAGATGAAGAACAGATGAGTGGGAATAAAAATTAAGCTGAATAAAATCAGCAGATCTGACATCTTTATTTAGCCATCTGTCAGTCTGTTATTTCCTATTTGGCCTGGTCTTTTTCATTTCACAATTAAATTCCATTTTTTAAATTTATTTTATTAAAATGAATCAGTTTTTAAAAATAGGAAAAAGGTTTTCTTTCAGAAAAGGTGAAAAGAGTTTGTAAAGCAGAGCAAACCTGAACAGAATCAGGTTTCTCCAGCATTTACTGCAGACACAATCTGAGCTAGATGTCATGTAAGACTTAACTGAAGACTTAACTTGCTTTAGTTTACACCTTTTGCTCAGTGTCGTCTTGCTGCTTTTTTCTCCCCCAACAGTAATGCAAGTACAGTACACATGCTCAGCATCTTGTTTTTAGAGAAGGGTATCTGAATGTTGTAATAAATGATTAAAGTTAAAATGTTACATACATTTGCACTTTATAACATGAAGACATCTCTTCAAAGGACAAAATACATCCTCCACCCACTTCAGAAGTGTATGACAAGCATAGTTAAAACAGGAGCTCAGGGTTTAGCTGTAGATAAAGTTTAAGTAAACTGTAGCTAAAATCCTTTTTAGAAAATATGGGCCTTTAGTAGTTTGACCTGTCAGAAAAAAAAAGCAACTACACTTTTATTTTTCACAGAGAGCAAGTTAAAACCTGACTTACATTTAGAGAAAAGCCTGATGGTTTGTCTCTCACATTGCTTCATTTCTAAAGCAGACAGACTGTTTGATATTTTAATGATCCCAGAGGGAAACCGCTGTTACCAGTGCAACTCAAAAATAGATCTACCCATGCTTTCCTGTTATACCATCAAATAAAAACCAGTTGAAAAAGCAAAACTCAGTGACTGTCTTCACTGGCTATGAAATCTTACAACTGGCTGTAGCTCAGGAGGTAGAGCAGGTCATCTACTAATTGAAAGGTTGGTGGTTCAACCTCTGGCTGCTCCAGTCTGCATGCCAAAATATCCTTGAGCAACATACTAACCTCGTTGCTCTCTGATGCATCTATCGGAGTGTGAATGTGTGTGAATGTTAGATAGAAAGCACTTAAGCATAGAAAAAAGTGGTTGTGTGAATGAGGCATGTTGTATAAAGTGCTTTGAGTGCTCAGGTAGCGTAGAAAAGCGCTATATACGAACCAGTCCATTTACCATTTAGATTAGTGGTGCAAAAGAAGCTGTACTGATTATAATTGAGGGGATAAATGTGTCCATTGTCCATTTTTGGTTGGTACATGATGCAAAGACTAACTCTTATTTTCTTTTTTTGACCAAATGTACAATTGGAAGATTGTTGTGAAATGCAAATGTCATCAAAGATGGTACAAGACTTGTATCTTGACTTTCCTAAAGTACAGCAGTTGCAGCTTAAATCTAACTATATTGATGGAACATTTTCTATCATTCACAAGCTCAGAACTGGTCAATGAATCACAAGACACCCTTGCTTTGTGTCACATTAATTGGTAGAGATATACCCACATACACAATTGCCTGCCTGCTTCACTTTAATTATACATTCTTCTACTTGCACATAAATGTATCAGCAGAATAAGGCATTTATCTCCAAACTAAACCTGAAACCAGTGAGAACCTGGAAAAACAATAATAACCAACAACTGGCACTGATAAAGTAGGCAAAATGAACCTGGGAGCGGGGGGTCAACATTAAGAACAATAAAGGGAAGTACCACAGCATGTAAAGACAATAAACTAATTACTGACACTGTCCCTGAGGACTGTGATCCAAATTCACAAGTAAGACAGATTGACTTGTGACTTTGGAAATTAATATAAAGTGTTATCTGAGACCAAAACACATTTCCCTAATTATCCCCCCAAAACTATGGCATATGAGAATTCCACTGAAAGCCATTGGGATACCACACATGGACCACAAATGTCTAAACCAATTAGCTACAACCACGGCTTAGGGCTGAAGCTACTATAGAAGTTTTTTGAATAGCACCAAGAGAATAATCTTTGGCTCCACCTGAGCCTCTTTCAAAAAGCCTGGCCAGATGGCAACCTGAAAAATGAAGCCAAAGCATCACTAAGTCTATCCCCATGGATTCCTGTGATAAAATGTTTAACTTTACAGCAGAAATATACATTTAAAGCTTCTTACAATTGAACAGTTTCAGTCTTTCTTTATATTCCCCCCTTATAACGACTGTATACAGGAGGTTACTTCAATAACTCTGGTACTGATACCGCTAAGGCTTACGAGTTAACGGTGTTGACTGATGGATATCCTGATACAGCACTAATCAACAGGTATATGCGTGCCTCAGTGTTGCAGCTATACAGTCAATGAACTTGGTAACAAAGTTTGCTAACTTTAGCTGATAATTTGGCACTTTGGCCTATAGTGGAAGCTGAAAGGCAGAGTATCAAACCAATGAGTGGAGTCAAGGTGGCTAGGTCCATTTTTTATATACAGATAGTGGTCTTAGTGTTAATATGGAAAAGCTCCCTAACCCTAACTATGCACTCTCACGCAAACCTAAGATTAATGTAATGTCCATATTTTAGAGTATTTATGGTCCCTGATTTCCCCCCCAAACCACCCAGTAGGTGTTAAGCTACAGTATAGCTAAACAGTATAATAAAGTTCTTTAGTCCACAGACATCTATGCAATCTTGCACAGCTATGCACCTAATATCACGGATAACAAACATTAAACAAACAGCATTATCAGATGTAAGCTGGATTTTGCAGGAAGAGAGCTCTCCTGTGTGATGGCTGAGTCTGAACTGGCAGGTTATTTCCTGATCCATGTGTGGTAGTGGAAAAAGGGGACTATGCTGAGTCACCGGACATGAAGCAGACTGGCTTTTCAGGTTCTTCTTTATTACATTGTTAGTGACATGCTTATTAGGAAACATCAAAAGCTGCCCTCTCCATCTCACCCTCTTCTGTTGTTTTTCTCCTTTGTGCCTTTCATCAACGCAATCGCTGTCTGATCACACCTGGATGACATGGTGTATTCTTCTCAGTCTAGCCCTTTCCATTTTTTTTTTCCCAAAACACAGGACTCTCTTCACTTTTTGTCTGTAGTACCCATAATAAATATTGGTCACGTCATAAGTTTGAATGTTATATTTTAAAACACTGAATCAAAGTAGGTGTGATGCAGCTTTTCTGACACTGATATCAGCAAGTTTCCTTTTAGTTACTCAAAGTGAAAATAAATATCTAAATCATCACTGTTTCAGTTAGGGAGAGTGCCTTTATGGAGTCAAAGGGTTTCAGCTGATTGAGGTGCAAATGTACCTGTTTAAGTCAGTGTTGTGAACGTCTGCTATGAAGACAAAAGAGAAACACCCAACCTGACATGTTCACTATTTTAAAATTGTATTTCTAATCAAATTGTGGAGCTCTAAGACATTAATTCTACTTTTATTTGATGCTATAAAAGAAGAAAACCTGACAGATTCCAAAGAAGGTGAATAGTTTTTGTGAAGAATGGAAACAATTGACAGAAGTATACATTTTTCATCAGTTTTCCACTTTTCTACTGATGTGCACTGTTAATGACTTTTAATACCTTCTCTTCGTCACTGTTCTTGTTTACAGTGATTGGTTATGGTTGCTAACACATGTTAACATCTTTGAAATAAAACCTGACTAGTTTTCCCTCAGAAAAGTTAATGACAACTTTTCTGCCCCTTAGCTGAGCCTCTGTTGCTGAATTTATAGTATGTAGGTCAGAGTGGATTTACACAACTGGCTGTACTAATTTTATCAAGACAATTAATTCTCAGGGGAATAACACCCAAATTCATTACAAATCACTACTTATGTAACGTCTAAAGTGCTTTAGTGTTCGTTTTTGGCATCAATTTCTTCACTAATTTTCCCTGTGCATACATTAAGTGGCATAATTAAAGCTCTGCTTTATTTAGCTTCATTTCTACACGCCCTGCTGTCTCTGTGAGTCTGAGATAAAAGACATGGGCGTCATGCTGCATGCAGGAGGCCGCCAGCCTGCGGAGACTGTATCCGTTAGTGTGAGAGTAAGTTAATCTATGGTAATGATGGATCAAACCACAGCTCAGGGCTTTAAATTTGTATAAATTGGAGGGAGAGAAAGAAGGGAAGGGAATGGTGATGGTGGAGGTTCAGGGTTAGCAGGCAGAGGCACTAGTTAAGGAAAGGTGTGTTTTAATTATATTTTATTTCTCAGAGGTCTTGTTCAGTTCTTGGAGAGTTGGTAGCCTTGAGGGATAATTCAGCCTGTTACCTGTTTGACAGCAGTTACGGAGCGTTTGACCCTCAAAGTGTTTGGAAGCCAAAGTACTTTTTGTTCACATTATGAAAATGGATTCTGCTTGCTCTTCTGCCGAGACGGTGAGCTGATATATTTTCATTTCATTCCCTGAGTCAGGATATTATAAATGTTGCTGAGCAGAAATGTATATTTAATGGTTAGATGGATGAGCTGCTCCCTCAAGCTCATCTTTTATTATCAAGCTGTATTTTGGCAACATAGAAACTGGCACCTATACAGATCAAGACTTTGGAGAATTTAAATTTAGCTTTGAAAATTTAAAAAGACTTTTTTTTAAATTCCCAAGATAGAGAAAATAGTGTTTTGGATTAATGCAAGGCTGCATATAGATGTACAAGTTATTGGCAAGGACTTTGGCCTACATCATATGGATATGATATCAGTATGAGATCTGCTGTTTGAATCAATTTGCTGTGAAGCTCTCTGCACCTAAAAATCTACTTGTTTATAAATTATACCATTTGTATCTTACAGAAGTCTAACACTGCAGCCTGGATGGGTAAGCATGTATCAACATGGCAAAAAGTAGTACAACAAAGCTAAACAACAATGAATAAGATTAATAGGCTGTCGAAAGCTGAGAGATGTATTATAAATAAAAACGAATGAACAAAATGAAATGAACAGCAAACCAGTGTTTTGATAAGAAAAGGTGTGTCCAATAACTTCTCCAGTGATGAATCTCAAGACAGAGCAATATACTGCCTCTGGAGATTTGAAAGTGGCACTGTCCGCCCACCCATAAATAACATCATTGCAGTTTAGTACAGAAAGCAAAACTTCTGCGACAATCCTCTTCTTTGCAAGTTATGGAAAACAATTTCTAAAAGCCCAATTTCAGTAATCATATGCCATTTTATTAATGTTATCCTATCATGGTCCTTCAAAAACACCTCCACAATTTGAAACAGAGTGGATAAAATCTAGACAGGAATAAAAGGACTGTTATTGGGTATAGGTGAAGGTTGTGACTGTAAATTCAGAGGAAAAGTTACTTATATAAGAACCTTGTGGAACTATCTTCAAAAATGGAGGGAAAACTGAACATTACACGAGTGAACATCAGACATTTCTAACCATAAGCAGCGAACATTGTGAAAACCTAATGGAGAGTGTTGCAAAAGCAGAGATGTCAATCATTTCAAAAGCTTGCATTAAATCAATGAATTAAAAAAGAAGCAGCATCATAACACTAACACACATAACCAAATGAAGTCAGTTTGGAATAAATGGATAGAAGTCATTTTAACTGGTCATTAACGAGCAACATATTAATGAAAAGTTAGCTGTAGGTAATTATTTTAGATTTGCTACGTGCTTTATAATAGCAAGGCAGTTTTCAAAATGGCAGAAATGATGCCAGATGTAAAGCAAGACTGAAAATGTGCATTATATGCATTGATTATTGTTCTGAGGATGGCAAGATACACTATATTGCCAAAAGTATTCACTCACCCATCCAAATCATTGAATTCAGGTGTTTCAATCACTTCCATGGCCACAGGTGTATAAAATCAAGCACCTAGACATGCAGACTGCTTCTACAAACATTTGTGAAAGAATGTGTTGCTCTTAGGAGCTCAGTGAATTCCAGCGTGGTACCGTGATAGGATGCCGCCTGTGCAACAAGTCCAGTCGTGAAATTTCCTCGCTGCTAAATATTCCACAGTCAACTGTTAGTGGTATTATAACAAAGTGGAAGTGACTGAGAACGACAACAACTCAGCCACAAAGTGGTAGGCCATGTAAAATCACAGAACAAGGTCAGTGGATGCTGAGGCACATAGTGCGCAGAGGTCGCACTCCAAACTTCATGTGGCCTTCAGATTAGCTCAAGAACAGTGTGTAGAAAGCTTCATGGAATGGGTTTCCATTGCCGAGCAGCTGCATCCAAGCCTTACATCACCAAGCGCAATGCAAAGCGTCAGATGCAGTGGTGTAAAGCACGCTGCCACTGGACTCTAGAGCAGTGGAGACGTGTTCTCTGGAGTAACGAATCACACTTCTCCCTCTTGCAATCTGATGGACGAGTCTGGGTTTGACAGTTGCCAGGAGAACGGTACTTGTCTGACTGCATTGTGCCAAGTGTAAAGTTTGGTGGAGGGGGGATTATGGTGTGGGGTTGTTTTTCAGGAGTTGGGCTCAGCCCCTTCGTTCCAGTGAAGGGAACTCTTAATGCTTCAGCATACCAAGACATTTGGGACAATTTCCTGCTCCCAATTTTGTGGGAACAGTTTGGGGATGGCCCCTTCCTGTTCCAACATGACTGCGCACCAGTGCGCAAAGCAAGGCCCATAAAGACACGGATGAGCGAGTTTGGTGTGGAAGAACTTCACTGGCCTCCACAGAATCCTGACCTCAACTGATAGAACACCTTTGGGATGAATTAGAGTATAGACTGCAAGCCAGACCTTCTCGTCCAACATCAGTGTCTGACCTCACAAATGTGCTTTTGGAACAATGGTAAAAAAATTCCCATAAAAACTCCTAATCCTTGTGGAAAGCCTTCCCAGAAGAATTGAAGCTTTTATAGCTGGAAAGGGTGGGCCAACATCATATTAAACCCTTTGGATTTAGAATGGGATGTCACTCAAGTTCATATGCATGTGAAGGCAGACGAGCAAATACTTTTGGCAATATAGTGTATATGGATCCAGTCTGTCAGCACCCATACATCTGTACATATCAGTATAGCATATGGCGTCAGCCACAAAGCAAATAGAAACAGGAGGCAAGAAGCACCATAGTCTAAACCAAATTCCATTAGAGAGAATGTATCTGAGGTTCAAAGGGCAACTCTGGACAATGGCCTAACCAGTTTCTCCCAGCATTGTGTGAAAAGCCTGTGCAGACATCGAGACAGTGATTGTATGGGCTCTTCAGGTGGTCCGTGCTTTCACAGCCTGGGGTTGGACACAGTCTTCCCTCTTTGCCATCTACAGTGCCAAGAAGCGTGGGGGAGCGCTGCAGGAAGCCTCGGCTATATTCCTGTTTCATTAAATCAGTGAGCAATAAATAATTTTAAAGGATAAGGTTAATGACTGGTTGTCACTGTAATGTCCTGCAGTTTATCACAGCTCTGCCTCTTGCCACGATACCAAGGTTAAAACAGCCGTTAGAGCTGGATGCCAACACAGACCCACATGGCTGTAATGAGACAAAACCTGGTCACCATACAAGTGGAGGGAGATGTCTTATATCTGTTCAGATGAGTCTTGCCTAATTTATCAGTGTTCATTTTATTATGTTGCGCTGTCTGCTAGAGACAGTCTGTTCTATTAAACAAACATGTTATTAAAGCCCAGGATGCCCAGTGGCTGCTGAGACTTAAGCTAATGAGAGTCCTAATGAAGACAGAAAGGTAAGGAACAAGTAAATTTAATATGTAGTGAAAAAAATGTTCTCTTGATTAAATTGTTGTTGTGTATCAACAGGTACTCTTTGTGTGTGTACACATTAAACTGCTACACTGCTCATTAAAATTAGTAAAGCTCTGTGTGTGTTTGTCACATACAAACCTGTGTCATTACAGCTTATCATGCAGCTGTTACTCAGTCAGTGGACAGCACCCTCATGTCTCTTTTCGACCAATCACGTGGCAGAAACTCAGCGCATTTAGATGTGATGAAAAGGCTCTGACTTTGAATGGCCAGATGGGCAGTTTGTTTCAGAAACTGGACATATTGGGAACATCTCTGTGGTTTAGAGAGAATACTTTGTTGATGGTTGTGTCTGAAGAATGGGAGACTGGTTTAAGTTTATAGAAGGACAACATTAACTCAAGTAATCACTTGTCAGGTGTCCTCTGATCAGATAACACATTGAACCTTCATGCCACACATGAGGTCACAGCTGCAGGAAACCACATGGCATGCCCCTTCAGTCAGCTAAGAACAGGAAACAGGCTAAAATTAGACAACGGATTGGAAAACCGTTTGTCAGTCTAATGTGTTTTGATTTCTACTGTGACATTCACTTGGTAGGTTCTAAATTTAGAATTAAGAAACCATGGATCCATCCTGCCTTGTATCAACAGTTCAGACTGTTACTGTGGGGTAATCATGTAGAGGATGTTTTCTGGACACACTACAAGCCATGTACTATTAATGTAGACACCACAGCCTTGATGTTCACACCTGTTATGAAAAAACAAGTGTGCTCATCCTCATACGGTTTTTGGCAGGATTAGTGACCATGTCGCCAAGACTGGTTTCTTTACCAAAACAGTGAACACCGGTGTTCAAATGACCTCCACCATCACTAGATCTCGGTCCAATCAAGCATCTTTCAAATCTAGAAAAAACAGTGAGTGATAAATTAAAGATGCTGCAGGCAAATTTGTATAAACTGATTTCATTGTGTCAATAATGACCACCATTTCCAGCTAAATTAATGCCACAGGTTCAAATCTATATTAGTAAGGTGTAACAAAGCAAAAAGATCTAGTGGATAACTGTTGAACTTCTGTATTATCACCATCAACCTTAAATAGCCACATTGTGATTGTGACTAACATCTGAATTGCTATAACTTGAGTTAGACAATAAAATAAAAATATACCAATGATAAGCATTAACTCTGTAATAAGTCCTGTCATTACACCAATAGGAGATCTCCAAACAGAAGGAGAGTTTCTCATTTACATCCCATATTTAAAAGGTTGACCAGCAGAATCAATACATTTGCAAACATTAGTAGGTAAACCTTCCTTTTAACATCATGGTCAGAAAAACAAGTTAACTTTAGTTATTAAAACCAGAGTGACATACACTTCAATCTTATGAGCAACTTTTTTTTCCAAAGGGGGTCAACCCACCATGTCAGTGAAATTAAGATACTGTAAGGTGGGGATGTGTGGTTTCTGTGTGTGTGAAGATGTGGAGAGGAAAAGGAACAGGATACCTAAGGTCCTGGAAACAAAAGGTTTGTAGAGAAAGTGTTTTGGTTTTTAAAAACAGACCTGATGATGTGACACATCCTTATGTTTTTACTTTAACAAAAGAATAACATTTCTAGATGCATGAATGGTTGTGTGGAATGGTCCAGTTTCATGGGCTTTGATTAATAAACAGCAAGAGTCTCCTCTGTGTTAAAAGAAAAAAAAGTGGGGGTCTATGAAATGTCTGTGGTGTTGTTGGGTGATAGCCATTCGGTAGAGTGTCTTCACTCATTGGCTGATAAAAGGCTCAGAAAGATATTTCAACCCAGACATGCTCACAGAAGAAGAAATAATTTTATGACATAGTCCTCACTACAAGATGCTGAACCTCCCAACAAGGTGGTACTCTGCGTCACTGAAAAGACAACTAAAATAGAATGAAGCAATTAAGAGAGAACCTAATCATTTTAATTGCTCAAGTTTTTATTTTGCTACAAACTAAACAAAAACCAAGTCCAGAGCCAGCGATTTAAAATAATTCAATTAACTGAAGAAAACACAGTCAGACCCTACCCTACCGTAATCTAAAATATTTTTTTAAATGTTATGATCTAAAATCAACATCTTTAGGTATTGGCAAGCAAATATGCAGGATCATGAAGCTGGACAACAATGGTGTTCCAACACAGTTTGGTCAACAAACATACGAGTATGATGTTCCGGGTGAACTCGGAAGTTGGAATTTTCAAGTTCCGACTTGGAATGCCCTCTCAGTTCAGATTTCCAACTCAAAGTCAGAGCAGCCCCACGATCAAAGAGTTTACAATCCAAGGTGGTGGCAGCATGGTGAGTACAACTAGTGACGTTTTAGACTATACTACTAATATTATGTATTTATGACTCTCCACATAAGCCATACACAGAGCACTGACCAGGCTCTATCTCTGACTGTGCTGTAGTGGTATTTCACTACTGTTTATTATTTGAGAAACCAGGCATCGTGTTGCTGTTGTTGTACTCCAGGTAACGTTGGCGATGGCTGACCCTTCCGAGGGAATCAGTATAATGAGAAAAATGCTAGTGTATATATAATATTTTTGAGCAAGACTGACATGAGCACAGGCTGGGTGTTGCGCTGATCCTGTATGACATGCTATAGTAAGCGTAAATCTTTGTTCAATAGTGTGAAACTCCTGTAAATTGTTCATTTTGTATGTGACTTACAGACAGCTGAAGGGGTGAATTTATCTAATGCTCTTAAATGTGTCACTGCATAATGGCAGTTTGAATCTTCTGGATGTTGCCCTTAGTTACAGGTGTCTGTGGTCTCAGGCACAAAGATTCACTGAAATGTGTATTTGCTGAATACAAAAAGACAGTCTTGCCAAATTTATCAAAACAACATTCTTTATGAGGCTGCAGGGCATGTGTTTTTTGGTAGGTATCCACATAACTGTATTTCAACTGCCTTAGTATTACCCATGACAAACATCCTCATAACTGTAAATATTAGCTAAACAAAAGTTACACTGAACCCAAAAAGAAAAACACAAAATCAACTAAATTGACTAACCCAGTCTGCTAAACAAAAGAATTGAACTTGAAACACATTCAACCTTTGATACAAATGGAATATGCAAACTACACTTACTAGAATGTATGGGTACTCATGTAATCTTCCTGCCTGAGGTAGCCATGTGGATACTCCTGGCATATTTCTGATGGCCCAATGCAAAAGCTGTGTAAAAAACGAGCTGCCAATATGATTATAACTGCTGTGTCAAGCGGGGTGTTCTGCAGATCATGAGGACACCTCCATCTGCACTTACATTCTTCCAATGGCTTGCTTGATGATTATACAGCCATGATTGATCCAAGTTGTGTTGCTGGTCTTCCTCAGTAAGCAGACCATTGTCAAGCTTACTGGGGATTTATGCTTCAGTGGGAAATCTACACTGTAGCTACCTCATAACCACAAACCCTTCTGAAACCCTACAACATAACCTACAGTGTAACCTGACGTGCACCTCCTGCAGCGCAGTCTGCAACTACTGTGATTGGCCTGTTCAGAACTGTGGATTCTTTCTATGCATTTATAGCTACTTTTTTGCCACAGTTTTTGAATTTATCAGTGAGAGAATAACAATCTTCGTCTCAATATAAGGAATAATAATAATCAACATAAGGACTCACAAATGTCAGCAAACTCCAGGGGGGAGATTTTTGAAACTATCAAAATGGATGTGAGGGAATGTACAAAGAAGTGGAAAAACTTGAGCGACAAAAACTGACCACAACAAAGAGTGGGGACCCAGAAGGAAAAAAAAAGTCACAGCATTTTATTAGTTTCTTTATTAGTTTCTTAGTTTTTACTGTATATGTGGCTGGCACCGCATATACAGTAAAGCACCAGGACAAGACCACAAGGTAATTAACACATAATGCACCACACACAACCATAAAAGCTGGCAATGACATCGGCCACTTACATAGATTACTTCATAGACTCTACAAAGATTCACGGCAGGCCTTACAGATATAGCCACTTAAAATGGTTGCCTGGTCCTTGACAGGACTATGTCGGATCCTTAGCTGATTCTCAGCCGGTCCTTGACCATAATGAGATCATGTGACGTAGACAATGTGACCACGAGTAGTAACCCCCCTAAGCAACATTTAGGAAAACCAGTGGTAATGTCTTGTGTATCCACCAGGGAGAGCAGTGACAATGGAAGCTCATTCATTTATTCATGCATTTTAAATTTCCTTTCCAACAGAATCATAATGTTGAACCTTTCTGTAAAACACTGATATAGATATTTGCTTGCAGCAAATAAAGTAGAGGTTGTGCACATCAAACAAGCAAGATGGAAGACTGAAAGTGATGCTTGTACTCTATGGTTATTGCTGACTAATGTTTCTGAACATGAAAGCATAAAATAATTATTTAACTGCACTGCTAATGTTTTTATACAAAAAGTAAAATCAAAATTTAAACATGAATTAATTAATTGCTGGGTCCTGTCAGAGAGAGGTGCATTTTAGATGTGATACAAATGGACAAGTCAGACAGAGAGAACTCGGAGTGCGCAACAATACTGTATGTACGTGTGTATTCTGCTCTAAAGAAACATGCCAGAAATATGTGACGTGATTACAAATATTGGCAGTCGTCGCCATTTGTGCGCTAGCTTTCCAAATACATTTCCAGTCATAGCGGTGATGATCACAGTCACGCCTGCTTACTTTCGGTATTACTTGATGGACTAAGTTGTCTGCTGCTAATCTTAGTATATCATCTTTGTATGATTCATTTTAACACTTTGGTCCAAAAATCCAACCTAATACAGAAGTATTTATTTAGTTAGTTATAACTGTAAAAACTGCATGTACTGACAGGTAAGAGAGAATTAACGGGTCATTAGCATTCAACCTGGTCTTCACACTTAATGAGCGACCATGCAAACAGCTCTCCCAGCCCCCACAGACCACGATTTTTTAACTATGAAATCAAAAGATTACTAACAACTGAAATCTATTTTATACATTTTCTATGTTGTTTCTTGTGATTGTGTAATCAAAGCAACATCATCATCATCATATGACCACTCACCCTGAATGTAGGGAATAAACCACGCAAAATTTATGGGAAACTGTGTCGTAAACTGCAGGAACCGGGTGAAGCAAAAAAACAAGTTTTACAGACAGGTAAGAGCCCAGAGTATCATTAGCATTACAGCAGATTCTTTTGTCACATGTTAGGTGACCATTCAAACCGCTTCCTACTCCCACAGAAGGATAACGACTTTCACTCCCCAGCCCAAACTGTCTATGCCCAGGTGTGATTTTAACACAGTACATGGTCCTCTTTGGAGGAATCATTGACAGGAAGTATTTATGTCATAAAAACACTCCTCTTCTTTGTATTTTCCAGAAGTGTAGGACGACATTAAAATGAGGGATTTTTGCTTTTAATTTTTGTGCTTGTTGTTCAGCTGTCACTCATCATTTGCATTACAGTGAACCTTTTGTCACCTCTTAATGCTCAGGTGTGAAATAAGAGCTTTCTTCCTGCAGGCAAGAGGCAACCCCATCTCTGCCTGTCTGTAAAACTTTCTCAGTGAATGCCATTGTTGTGTTTTGTTCTTTAATAAAATTAATCACAGAAGATTTGTCTGATTTTTAGATTAGCCTACTGTTAAAATACTGTTTTTTAAAATGCAACCCAGAGTATACTAATAGACTTGGTGTTAAAACTCACTTGATAGAATGATCTGACACGTTAGAATATCCCTGTTTAGTTTATTTAGGTCTGCACAGTCAGAGAAAACACGTTCGAGGTTGACACTGTTTTGCAGTCCAGAGCTGCGTTCATAAAAACTCCGACATCAGAGTATCACTCTTGTTATCTTGGGGCAACTGTGAGAGCATGTACTCAGGAGAAACTGTTGGTTTCAACAGCATAAAACAAACCAACAAAAACTGAACATCAAGTAGGAAAACCTTAAATTCATGAAATTCACATAGTAGTCTAGATGCCATTTTATTGGTAGTGTTCTAAATTGTATCTGTTTATTAGATTAGATTGAAATGGATGAATGAAGAATTGTTTAGCAGCAATAGTTTTGGTGATTTGTGCAAAATGTCTGAATGGTCAAACTGACTGTAAAGTTTTATCCATCTATTTTACATTTTCAAAACTTAACTTTAAGTTTTTATATTTCAGCAAGTGAAAATATTTCAGAATAAAAGCTATCAAAACAGCTTGAAACTATACAAGTCAAGGTTTTTGTAAAGAAAGCGCCATCTCTTGGTGACACTCTGCAATTGAATGAAAGGGGCATGTTTATAGTGGAAAGTAGATATGGCCCAGGAGAAGGAGGGGGGACTACCAGCGGCTGACAACTGGCTGAAAGTCGGCTGTCAGCCGGCTGGGAGCGGCAATTATAAGTGGAAGGACTGCCCAATGTAAGCTGTACCGCAGCAATCTGTACTCGCCCAGTTTGTCTTGCCATACAGCATAGAAGTTGGAGGCCCTCAGCATCTTTGGATGGTGGACTCTGCCTGATGGGCCAACTAAAATCTCAATGAACCGCCATTTGTTACCAGCAGTGCCTTGCAGGAGAATGGAATAGAAAGACATGTAGCCTTCTCCTCATATCTGCGGCCTCTGCACCCTTATGTGGCACCCATCAATTGCACCAGTAACACTGCTGACACCACACAGATGTTAGAAAGCAGCAGCAGACATGGCTTTCTCTCAGTTATTTGGCCAGGAGAAGGTTCCTTTTATAAACAGCTCTCCTGCAGCTTCATAAGGATGTACTCAAACTGTTGCCTGGTGATGCAAAAATGGCATTCAAAAGTATCTCGATGCATTCGCAATTATCCAGGTAAGGAAACCCCAGAAAGTTGATTTATAACAGCCTATTAACTTGACTGACGTTTGAATTTAACAGTCAAGCCATATTTTAGCACAGAGAACGGCTAAACCAAACTTCAACAGCTACAAAGAAATTACCCGACTACGGTATTCTTTCTTCCTGTTTTTTTTTTTTTTTAACTTGTTTTAACAAATCAGCTTTGGATTGCCTTCAGACTGTGCAGAATGCTGTGGCAAGACTTAACTGGCACTAACAGAATATCACACATCACTTCAGTTTTGAAGTTCTGAGACGCAGTACACATAGATTCTGCGCTTACTATCGTCTTCTTGAAGATTTGCGATGTGGACTTCATATCTGTTTAGTTGTTGTTTGTACTCATTAAGAGTGAGCACAACAAAGGCTTTCCTGGAGGCAAATGGAGCGGAACATAGAGCCAATCCAGGCTACATTCAATAGCACTATTCTAGGAAATGCACTCATATACACTAGGAGCATTTTTTTTTTTTTTTACTACATATGTAATTATAGAAATAAAAGATTTAAATATATCCATGCTTACATTAAATTTATTTTTTGTCCTTACTATGTCCTCACAGGTCGACAGCATTTAGAAATTTGACTTAAAATATGAGCTTTTCAGCATCTCTAATTCACACCTGCAGTCAAACTGCAGGATGCAACAGTAACCTTTTACACACAAAAGCATTACATTTTAATTGAAATATATAAGCTTACAGGTTAACTAAGATGCCTCACAACCATTTGCACCCTGAGATTCTTATCTGTAGCTTGAATATTCTTGTTTAAAACTTTAACTTTCACCCTTCATAATATGTTAACTGGAGCTGCACACTCTCCTTGATAAAAGGTATTAATGTGAATAATAGAATCATGAATCAAAATGTAAATACTGCCCACTGAGCTGCCTTGGGCAGAGGTTTGCACTCTCGGAGTGCTTCTTGTTTACTTGTACTTCTACTCATACTTTGTTTCAGGAAGTACTGAGGATGGCGCCAGTGTGTTTCCCAGCTTCCTGCCGCTCCCCACCTAGAATCATGAATAATAGCACACATAAAAGCATCATTAATTAGTTACCTTCAGTAAAAACACATTTTGGTAGCAAACCCAATGGTGGCGACCTCTGCAGTAATTAAAACTCTGAGAATCAAAAGGATCATGAATTACAGTTAATTATCATCTCTGCCCTGACTCACTAATTAAACAGAACTTTTATTCTCATTTAATAATGCTTTGGCTGGGATACTTATTTGCTATCAGGTGACTTGACATTTACCAGAGTGATATTAAAAGGATTTAGTGACAGCTGGAAGAGATTTGATAGTGACTGGATTAGTGTTGGTGTGAAGTTTTAGTGTGCAGTGGCCTGACGTAGATCAGGCCACTGCACACTAAAACTGAGGGAGAGTTAAAGGTTTAAGTTAAGGTTTAAGGTTAAAGGAGATTTAAAGATCACAAATAACTCTTTCAAACTGTATATGATCATTTAACATTTGTATATGTATATTTTCCTCATCTTATTCTCAATGTCTTTCTCCTCCTCCATCACTGTTCTCTCCTCCCTCATTTCCACCTCATCCTCTTCCTCCTCACCTCCAGCCTCATTTCCTGAACTGCTGTCAGGGCTGTAGCGAATGAAAATGTGCATTAACATGCTTATTTATTCCAGATATTGTCGCAATTACTTATTGTAAGCAGATTAGACATGCGACTCTCTTCAGACAACTGAAATCGAGCCAGCTAAATAACAACAACAGCTGGTTATAAGCTAACATTATGCCAGCTAATGTTGTGTCCAAGTCCAACAATGCCAGATTTACTAAAGTTTCACTAATGCCAGCTAACAGCGGCAAAAACAGCAGCACCTACTGACAGAAAAATTTAGCATATCCTCAACAACTCACCTCAATATCACTGTCATTGGACAGAAGTGAGCGTCACTGACTCATTGATTTGCATCGGACTCCTTTCACAAAATTTTACAGCCTCCTCCAGAGTAAATAGACATGGACACCTGGTTGAGGTCAACAGCAGACTGACAGCCTACACAGATGAACGGCGACAGAGTTGTTTGCCCTACAGTGGCCAGCATAGCTAGGCTTATACACTTTAATTGTGAGAGGTAAGAAAACAGAATTCAAATGACCGCAATCTGCAATCACTGCTCCACCCCTCCCCTGCAGCTGAGCCACAAACCACACCACCGCCACATACTCCCATCGCCCGACTTAGGCCGGGGAGCCGTCTGGCCTAGCCTACTCCTCGCCTGCCTCAGTAACTCCAGGACCGTGGCCACTCGCTGCATTAGCTCCGCCCAGGTGTCGCTGTGGATGATGACATCATCCAGGTAGGCGGCGGCATGTGGAGCGTGCGGCCGCAGCACCCAGTCCATGAGGTGCTGGAAGGTGGCTGGGGCTCCGAACAAACCAAACGGAAGTGTGACAAATTGGTACAAACCGTACAGAGTGCCTAACCGATCCAGGAGCTCATTGACACAGGGCATGGGATAAGCGTCAAACTGTGACACCTCATTCACCTTGGGGTAGTCCACACAGAACCGTATAGACCCATCTTTCTTCACCACAAGAACATCGGGGCTACACCAAGAACTGTGTGACTCTTCTATTACTCCCATCTTTAGCATCTCAGCCAATTCCCTCTGAACTATTTGCCGCTTATGTTCAGGTAACCTATAGGGCCGTGAACGCACTGTCACGCCAGGGCACGTTTCAAAATGGTGCTCTATGAGAATGGTGCGACCGGGCAGGGGGGAGAACACATCTGCAAAACGCTGTTGCAGTCCAGCAACATCTGCTCTCTGGGTCTGTGTGAGAATGGGAATGGTAGAATTTGGCAACTCCAGCTCCAACTCATCTCTATCCTTCACCAGACTCACCAGAGAATCAGTTTCAGCCTCTCTCCATGCTTTTAGGAGGTTGAGGTGATATATTTGTGTGGCTCCTCCCCTGTCCGACCGCACCACCTCATAGTCAACGTCCACCACTTGCCGTGTGACCATAAAGGGTCCTTGCCACTTGGCGAGTAACTTTGAGCTAGATGAAGGGAGCAATACAAGCACTTTATCTCCCGGTGAAAATTGCCTGTTGTACAGGCGCTGCTGACGTTCCTGGGCCTGGAGCAAATTCTCCCGTGATAACCTCCTGAATTTCACTCTTAGCCGGGCTTGGACCTTCCTCCCAGCTTTCTTTAACCAGGTCCAGTTCTTTAACCTGCGGCTTCCTGCCAAACAATAACTCAAAGAGAGAAAATCCTGTGGAAGTCTGGGGCACCTCCCGCACTGCAAACAACAGAAGGGGTAGACAGTGATCCCATTTGCGTTCATCCTCGTGAATGAACTTACAAATCATGGACTTTAAAGTCTTATTCAGCCACTCCACCAGCCCGTCGGTCTGAGGGTGTTAGACGCTGGTCCGAACAGATTTAATGCCCAGTAATACGTACAGTTCCTTCAGTGTGCGAGACATGCCCTGGTCAGTCAGTATCTCTTTCGGGTGAAGTTAAGTTGTTAATTTTCATCAATTTTTTCTAATTTTAAGTAAGATTTGACGACAAAAGTATTTAAGATGAATTTTTAGGGGTTTTATTAGTTTTATCAATGATTTAGATCATTTCATTACAGATCGTAAAGTTAAAATACACATTAGAATAAACTAATAAAGGGTATAACAAATAACATAACAGCTAACATCTAAAAAATGTAATTATTACAGAAGAAGACCATTATGAAAAGTTAAAAATGAACTTTGGATAATGTTTGGGATTAGTTGCGATAAAAAAAGACAGTAAAATTCCTTCTAATCACTCTTCTCTGTGCAAGTTCTCAGTCATCCAGGTAATGGCAGTCTTGAGTGCTTGAAAAGAAAGCAACTAGATTTCTTTAGGTCAAGACTTTTGCCTCTCATCCTTTTCTTCAATTCTAAAATAACTGATGGAGAATTTAACCCCTAGTGGGGGCTATCCCCTTGGAGGTGGTCCTTAGGGTTCATGACCCATTATTAATCATATAATGATATAATAATATAATATATAATGATTCATCAAGAGCCAAAGTGTGAACAAAGGCATGGGTCATTACCATCACCGGGGCCAAGATGTGAAAACTTCAGTAAGATACTCCCCTACCCTGCCATCGTGTAAGCTATTGAGGTCACCTGAGGCAAGGTGAGAGTGGGGACTGAAATGCCTGGGAAGGGATCTCAAGCCTGCATTGTAGGTGGATCATAGATGATGCCCTAAGCTACCACTGCTGTTCAGTGGCCGTAGATAGTCTTCTTTATGCCTCTCTCAAACCATGGCATCCTCAAAAGAGTGTCCTCTCTCCTTTAAGTGCAGGTGTACAACTGAGTCTTGTCCTGTTGAGGTGGCTCTCCTATACTGTGCCATGCTTTCACTCCATTGTTTAGCTTGTATTTGGGTGTTTTGTCCTTGGAATGAACCAGTTTTTGTCTGAGGGTGCACTGGGATGTTACCCTTGGAGAAAACAGTGTCTCCAACAAACGTGCCGCATAAAGAATGGCAATGTTATTCTGTCTGGTTGGTGTCTTACGCCCTTTCCTGTGAATTTTTGTTGATTTAATTTAGGCCCAGTTATGATAACCACATATTTTGTTTTTCTTTCCCTTCTGACTTAGAGGAAACGTTCTCTGCTCAGTGGTGTAAGGTCCCGATCACAGGACCTTACAGACAGGGTTTGTGTTAAATTATACACTGAAAAAAAACAAATTAAAGGAACATTTGTCCATTATATTTATATTACTCTGTCTACTTAACCACTATAAACCCATTTCACATGCTTTGGTACAAATGAAGCATATACACTTGAGAGGCAAAAACAACAGCCCTCCCACACCCCCAAGGAAATGGTTCTTTAGATGGTGGCCACAAACTCTCTTTAACCCTCCTGCCTGATTTTTCTGTAGTTTTGCTTTTTTGCTAGTATCCTCATCACTATGGGTAGCATGGGATGGTACTAGGAGCCCATTCAGTTTGACACAGGTTTGTTGTGTCTCTTAGCACAGTCAAGAGTTTGGAGGAGATACGAGGAAATGGGCCGTTACACAAGGAGAGCTGGACAGGGCCACAGAAGGGCATCAATCCAGCAGTAGGGCTGAGGAGAAACAGGAGGAGAACTGCCAGAGCCCTGTAAAATTTTATCCAGCAGGCTACTTATGTGCAAGGTTCTGAAAGTTTGGTCAGAAACAGACTCCATGAGAATGGCATAAGGTTCTGATGTCCTTTAGTAGAACCTGAGCTCACAGCCCGGCACCATACAGCTCTACTGGCATTTTCTCAACACCACCGACATTGGCAGGTCCACCACTAAACCCCATTCTCTGTATAGATGAGAGCAGGTTTACACTGAGCAGCGTTGTAACAATTATGCTGCCTGCTTGACAGTTTGGCAGTGGGTGAGTGGTGGTCTGGGAAGGCATATTCCTGGAGGGTTGCAGTCTTCCACATGCTAGTCAATGGTACCCTGACTACTGTTAGGTACCAGAATGAAATCCTCATACCCACTGTCAGATCTTATGCTGGTGAGGTGGAGCCTGGGTTTCTCCTGGTGAAGGGTAATGCTTGGCCTCATATGGCGAGAATGTGTAGGCAGTCCTAGAATGGCAGAGGCATCAATGCCACTGGCTGGCCCCTCACATTCTCTGGGCCTGAATCCATCTGAGAACCTCTAGGACATTAATGCCACCCAATGGTGCCACATACTGTCATTGATGCGTGGTGGATCAAAATCTGACTGGACTTTTCTGTGTTCACACCACTGGCTGAAATGCATCCCCAACCATGACAGAGCCTCCACCGTGTTTTACAGATGGCTGTAGATACTCACTGTACCTCTCATGACCTCCTGTATACATATCGATAAAGACTGGAACCAAAATTTTCAAATTTGAGATTCAAATTTTGCAAACTCCAAAAGACCTGTTGCCACTGATTTTCAGTCCAGTTCTTGTGTAATTTGGCATACCTCAGCCTTTTCTCCCTGTTTCACTTACTTAAGAATGGCTTCTTGACAGCCACCCTTCCACTGAGACTATTTCTGATGAACAGTGAACTGTAGATGGATCAGCTGAAAGTCCAGATGCAGCTCTCAGGTCCTGTGTCAAGGACTGTGACTTTCAGATACTGTTCATCTGCTGTTGATGCTTTTTAGGCCTGCCACTTCTTCTTTTGTTCTCCACTTGTCCAATTTTGTCAAATTTTAAGGACACACTGCACACACTGTGCTGGGGTATGCCAAGTTTTCAGAATATCTCTTTGGGAATCACCTTGTTGGTGCACAAATGCTATTTTATGCCTGTCAAACTGTGTTATCTTTGGAAATGTTCATAGTTTAAATGAAAGAAATTGGAACAAATGATGTGTTTTTGTGACAGGCTGTATCTAAAGATACAATTTAAAAATTGCTCTTTGCTAAGTTGTCTGTTATGTGTAGACAAAACACTGGTTCATCCCTTCAGTCAAGTGCCTTTTTTATGATTCAATGTTTCATAGGTCAGTGTTAAGTGGCTTAACAAACAAAAAAAACAAAAAAATGGTCTTGTACAAGGAGTGTGAAAAATGAGAGAAAAAGCAGCCAATGTTCAATAAAAAATTCTGAAAGACTTTCAGAAAGCCTGGCGAACTATTGCTCAAGACCACTTTTTAAAATTACAAGAAAGTCTGACTCATTGGAAGCAAAATAAAAGAAATCAGGGGTGGCTCGAGACTTTTGCACAGCACTATAGGTTTTAGATACATTTTAGAACTATATCCAACCTTTCTTTTCTTTCTAAAATCTTTGAAAAAGCTGATTTTTTTTAAAAATTTCTTTTTCTTTTATTTTTGTTTCAGTCAGGATTTAGGAAATAACAGAAACAGAAACAGAAACACTGGTGAACCTTAAAGGTCTACTCATCACCTCAAACAGTGGACTCAGCAGTACACTGGTTTTCAAATAAATTACATAATCAAAACGGTTGTATAATAACCAAATGAGAATGCATTAAAAAACAAAATCTCCATGAACAACAATCAGCATTTCTTCTGTCTCAGTTTACAAAATTACAACAAATATAATAAAAAAAACACTATTTGGTAAATGCTCATGAAGATTTTTGCTTTAATGCCTCTACACAGTTGATTTCATTTATTTTAGACTTCTGCTCATCAGGAGCATGTAGGGATACAAAGCTCCATCTCTCTCCTGTTGGGTTTTGTTGCACCTGTTCAGTGAGCAATATATTGAGAAAAAAAAGAAGTTACTCTGCCACTTTCTTCACTTTCCAAGCCATTCAACAATCACATTTTTTTCTGAAGCACAATGATAATAAGTGTTTGTGTTTTGTGGCAGAGACCTGCTGAAATCCCAGCTGGCTCTGTTTGTTTCTGAACAGCAGCATCGTTTTCTTTACATTATTTAAGCAGCACTTAAAAGCACCCATTTGTAGTGCACAGTCTGCAAACATTTCCAAGCAGCACTGAATATTTCAGTCCTCAGCTTGTCGTCAGATGATCCTCCCTGCTGTTTGGGTTTCAGTGCTGACCGCCCGTTAGCGTCATCTGTTATTCATGGAGATTCAATAACATGGCTGGCTTTGTTCACTTGATAAAAAGCCATTGTCAGATATACCATTCTGTAGCAGGGTAACCTAGAATGCTGTGGATACCTTAAATTCCTTAAATGCATACCTAGGACTGTATCATAACCCATCTTAATTTGGTAATTATTTATCTTAAAGAATATCCTGTTATTGAAAATGATAAAAAGTGAGTTGAATCCATCGACAATAGAGCTTCGATACCACGATTCACTGTGGCAATGGGTAATTAAAGAGAAGAGTCCTCATTTTAATCGACTGGAGTGAGAAATTTGAAAGTGTCAGGGTGGACCATACTTTATCTTAAAAAACACAAGCATAGAAAAGCAGTCATTTTAATCAGTCTCATCTGTCATCTGGACAGAATTCAGGTAAAAGCAGCTGCAGATAACACAGTTTAATTATGGAGTTTTGATAGTCAGACACTGTAAGCCTGCTTTTGGTCATTAGCAGTGGAAAAGATGTCAAGGTTCAAAATCAGTTTTTTAGACATTTATTTAAAAATGTTGCTTGACATCATTTAACTGCATTTCAACATTAAACACTGTCAGAGCACCGTTAGAATAGCTGCAGCCTGGATTAAGAAACACACTTTAAACTATGTTTAGTCCAAATTTAGAATCTGAATGTCATCTAAGACTGAGCTTCGCTCAGCTCTTCATATCATCTCAGATTACAGCATGACAAACTAATCATTGCATTATGTATTTAAAAAATACAGTCATGTGAAAAAGGGTTTTCACAGGATTCTATGCAATCCTGTGAAAAACACAAGTGTACCCTTACCACTTCACTCAAAAAAACAAGTATTTCAATGACCATAAAAAAAAATAATGGAAAGGATTTCCACGTGATTAATTTGTTTTATTTTAACATTATGCAATTCTGTTATTCCAACTTAATGTACTTGGGTCAAACCAACTGAATTAATTAATAAGGATTCAACTTGTTTACTGCCGCTTGGGCCAATTTAATTTATTTTTCTTGGTCCAATTTAAAATGTTTTGGTCCAACTCAGTTCAGTAGGTTTTGTCCAACTAATGTGTTATATTTGGTTCCAACTTAATTTAATAGAGTTGATCCAACTAATTTTATAGTACTACAATTAAATTAGGAATTTGAGTTTATCCAACCCATTTAAATTAAGTTAGTCCAGCAAACCTGCTTAATTCTAAAAGACAGTAATTTATAAAGTTTCATCCAGCCACCGGACTCTTTACCATCTCACCTGTTCTCAACTGTCTTTTGTAATTCTCTTATGTCCTTCTTTAATGAAATCAGCATCTTGGTCCAAACTCCTCCACTATTTTTTCTGAACTTCCTTCACCCACTTACCCTCTCTCTTCTTTTCGGCTCCCCACCTCCTCAGAAATTTCTGACCTTATCCGTAAGGCCAAGCCATCTACTTGTCAGCTGGACCCTCTCCCCACAGTTCTCGTTAAAGCTTGCCTCCCCTCTCTGGTTCCTCTCGTCTCTGCTATCATCCACTCCTCTCTCACTACTGGAACTGTCCCTGCATCCTTCAAAACTGCTGCAATAACCCCAATTCTGAAAAAACCTGGTGTTGATTCCACTAACTTTAATAACTCCCGTCCTATTTCTAATCTACCTTTCATTTCCCAAATCCTCGAAAAGATAGCTACTCAGCTTCATTTCCATCTATCTCATAACAATTTGTACAAACAGTTTCAATCCGGTTTTCATCCCCTTCATAGTACAGAGACTGCACTCATAAAAATTATCAATGACCTTCTCGTGGCAGCTGATTCTGGTTTACTTACTATTCTCATCCTCCTTTACCTCAGTGCGGACTTTGACACCATCAGTCATGTCACTCTTCTCAATAGACTATCTTCGATTGGTATCACTCAC
>VUQS01077602.1:0-14415 GCA_015108495.1 Heterochromis multidens
GCCCTGGCCCCTCAGTACCTGTCTGATCTGCTGCACCCATACACTCAGTCTCGAACACTACGGTCCTCAGCCATGGGTCTGCTTTCTGTCCCTTGCACCAACCTCCATACCTTTGGGGACAGAGCCTTCAGTGTGGTGGCCCCCACTCTTTGGAACTCTCTCCCATTTGAGCTTCGCAACACCCCATCACTGGAGTCCTTTAAGAAACTTCTCAAAACTCACGTCTTCAACAAAACCTTCAACCCCTAGCCTTATTGTGTTTGTTTATTTATACTCCTCTGTAAAGCGTCCTTGGGTTTCTTGAAAGGCGCTATACAAATCTAAGTTATTATTATTATTATTATATTATTATCGTTCTGTCACAAATCAGTCCTGACACTTGTCTCCACCTGCTCCACCCTGCCATCACTCTCTTCTTCACCTCTGTTTCTGTCTATCTTTCTGTTCATTGCTTTGGATGGTTGACCCCCAGTAGTTAAACTCATCTACCTTCAATATCTCTACTCCTTGCATGTTCACCTTTCCACCTGTCTCCCTCTCATTCACACACATGCATTCTGCCTTGCTTCTACTGACTTTCATTCTTCTTCTCTCCAGCCTCTCTTCCACCTGCTCCCTACTCTCACTACAGATCCCAATGTCATCTGCAAACATCATAGTCCATGTAGATTCCTGCCTGACCTGATCTGTCAACCTGTCCATCGCCATTGCAAACAAGAAGGGGCTCAGATAAGATCCCTGATTTAAACGCATCCTCACCTTGAACCCATCTCTCACTCCTACCACACACCTCACCACTGTCTTGCTCACCTCAGACACAGTGCAACTCCTTCTGACCTTCTCTATACTTTTCCATCAGTGCTCTCAAAGCAAACACATCTGTAGAGCTCTTTCTTTTTGGGGTGGCTGTAGCTCAGGAGGTAGAGCAGGTCACTTACTAATCGGAAGGTTGGTGGTTCGATCCCTGGCTACATCCAGTCTACATGCCAAATATCCTTGGGCAAGATACTAACCCCAAGTTGCTCTCCGATGCATTCATCGGAGTATGAATGGTTAGAAAGCACTTAGAAAGAAGTGCTTGTGTGAATGGGTGAATTGAGCGCTTTGAGTACTCCGGGAGAGTAGAAAAGCGCTATATAAGAATCAGTCCATTTACCATTTACCATTTCTTGGCATGAAGCCATACTGCTGATCACGGATTGTCACGTCTCTTCCTAACCTAGCTTCAACAACTCTTTCCCATAGCTTCATGGTATGGCTCATCAACTTTACCAATGCTGGGCATCCTCTCACACTCCAGGATTGTGTTAAACAGTCTGGTTAAAAGGTCCACTGCCCTCTCTCCTAGAAATCTCCATACCTTCACAGGTAGGTCATCTAGACCAACCACCTTTCTACTCTTCATTGCTTGCCTCACTTCCTCTTTACTAATCATCTGCACTTCCTGATTCACTAACTGTCCTCCATCCGTCCTCTTCTCTCTCATTTTCTATATTCATCAGCTCCTCAAAGTGCTCCTTCCATCTTTTCAACATACTCTCTTCACTCCTTAGTACATTTCTATCTCTATCCTTAATCACCCTAACCTGCTGCATATCCAGCTCTAACTCTCTGCCTAGTCAATCGATACAAGTCCTTTTCTCCTTTCTTAGTGTGCAGCCTGACATACAACTCACTGTAAGCCTTTTCCTTTGCCAGCTCTCGCTTTGTCATACACCTAGCCTCACAGTACTCCTGTCTATTTTCTTCATCTCCCTGACTGTCCCACTTTTTCTTTGCTAACCTCTTCCTTTAAATACTTTCCTGTACTTACTCATCCCACCACCAAGGCTCTTTGCCCTTATTTCTCTGTCCAGAGGATACACCAAACACCTTCTTGGCAGTTTCCCTCACCACTTCAGCTGTACCATCCCAGTCATCTGGCAAGTCTTCCCTACCAGCCAAAGCATGTCTCAACTCCTTGCTGAACTCTGTGCAACATTCTTCCTTCTTCAACTTCCACCATTTAATTCTTGCCTCTGCCCTCAGTCTTTTCCTATTCTTGATTTCCAAAGTCCAGAAACAATCATAACAGCAAAATAATAATAGCAAAATGCATTTCTTCTTAAAGCTTTACTAGTTGTGTAGTTGTCATGGCAACGGCAATGCGACAGCCTGTTATGTTGAGCTGTTAGTAGTCTTTTTTTGTGTGTGTGTGTGTTTTATCACATATTTATCATATCTTTTATCATGTCTTTTAGTGTTTTAAGCATGTTCCATTGATACTTTTTGCTGGTGAGTCTGTTTTTTACTTTCTGAGGAGTGGATTAATTGTCAATATTTGCCTGGTTTGCCTGGTAAGAGGCAGATGTTGCCCACTTTCAGTTTGTTGACTGTGCAACTAGGGGAGATAAAACTATGGATGTTTTGTACACCAATGTGATAAATGTATACAAATGTACCACATTGCAGCACCTTGATCGATCACATCGTGATATGGTACACCTCTCTTCATCTTACATTCCTTTTGTTAAGCTGCCTGTCATCACCAGAACATCAAAATGCTGGTATCCTGAAGTTGATGAAGTCTTGAAATGTTGTTTAGAGGCAACCGATTGGGATGTTTTCTGTGAGGTGTATGGGGACGATATTGATGGATTAACAGAATGTATTGCACACTACATTAATTTCTGTTATGATGACATCTTGTCCTCCAGAAACATTTGTTGCATTGCTAAGCCATAGGTACCAGCAGCCTGAAGGCCCTGCTAAATGAGAAGAAAAAGGCTTTCAGGGAGGGTGACAGTAATAAAGCAAAAAAACTTCAATAAGAACTGAGGTTGAAGATTAAGGAGGGGAAGGACGCTTAAAGGCTCAAACTGGAACAGCTGCAGCAAGATGGAGTGAAACAGGTTTGGGCTGGCATGAGGAAGATCACAGACATAAAACAGAAGGGTGGTCCACTACCTGATAGTAATCAGAATCTGGCTGACCATCTAAACAGGTTTTTCTTAACAAATTTGACAGCCCCACACCACCCCAACCTTTCCCACCCGTTCTCCTGCCTGTAGCTGTTTCTTCTTCTCCTCCCCCTCCTCCGCCACCAGTGGCTCCACCTATGATTCTCCAGTCATCTGAGGTCAAGATGAAGCTGGACCAACTGAAGCCGGGGAACACAGTGGGGCCTGATGACATCAGCCCAAGGCTGCTTAAGACCTGCTCTGAAGAGCTGTGTGGTATTCTAACACACCTTTTCAATTTGAACTTGTGTTTGCAGAAGGTCCCAAGACTGTGAAAAACATCTTGCTTGGTCCCTGTTCTAAGGAGGAGTCATTCCACCAATCACAATGACTCAATCACCTCAAATGTCATTAAGACTTGAGAGACTGGTCTTCTCCTATATCAGAGCTAGTGTGTCAGCTCATATTGACCCTTTACAGTTTGCACATCAGTAAAAACATCACTGTAGATGATGCCCTCATTTACATGCGACAGATGGCACATGCACATCTAAAGACTCCTGATGCATGTGAGGTTCACATTTTTTTTACATCTCTAGTGCCTTACACTATTGATCCAGCCTTGGCTGTTAGGTGAGAAGATGAAAAGAATGTCATGGTCAATGGTCTTGTCGTGGTTGGAATATTTAGCCTGCAGACCACAGTATGTGCGTCTGCAGAACAGTGTCTAGCACAATCCTGAGCAGCACGGGAACGCCACAAGGAACCGTTTTGGCCCCATTCCTGTTTACCATCTATACAGCCAACTTCCAACACTGACAGGTACTTCCTTCTGAAATTTTCTGATGATACAGTAGTTGTCAACTTAATCAAAGGATGCCTGAACCACCTCAATTGGCTCCTGTGGAAGCAGAGCAGCTCTACTCTAAGTCCTTCCCAAATGACCGGGCTAAGGGAGAGCCCAGACATACACTATATTGCCAAACGTATTCACTCACCCATCCAAATCATTGAATTCAGCTGTTCCAATCACTTCCATGGCCACAGGTGTATAAAATCATGCACCTAGGTATGCAGACTGCTTCTACAAACATTTGTGAAAGAATGGGTCACTCTCAGAAGCTCAGTGAATTCCAGTGTGGTACCATGATAGGATGCCACCTGTGCAACAAGTCCAGTTGTAAAATTTTCTCGCTAGTAAATATTCCACAGTCAACTGTTAGTGGTATTATAACAAAGTGGAAGCGATTGGGAACGACAGCAACTCAGCCACAAAGTGGTAGGCCACGTAAAAATTACTCCAAAATTCCTCACAGTGTTACTGGAGGCCAAGGTAATGCCATCCAGAGTAAGTATCTGGTTAGACACCATGTTTCTAAGATTTAAGTACATAAGTACAATAACCTCAGTTTTTTCTGAAATTAGAAGCAGGAAATTACAGGTCATCCAGGCCTCTGTTTTTAAGACATTCCTGCAGTTTAACTAATTGGTGTGTGTCATCTGGCTTCATGAATAGATAAAGCTCAGTATCATCTGCATAGAATTGAAAATGTATGCTATGCCTTCTAATAATACTGCTTAAGGGAAGCATGTATAATGTAAACAGAATTGGTCCCAGCAGAACCCTGTGGAACACCTTAGTGACCATAGTGTGTGAGGAAGTCTCCCTATTTACATGAACAAATTGAAGTCTGTTAGATAGATATGATTCGAACCACAGCAGCGCAATACCTTTAATACCTACGGGATGTTCTAATCTCTGTAGTAAAATATTATGGTCAACAGTATCGAATATTGCACTGAGGTCTAGCAGGACAAGCATAGACATGAGTTCACTGTGAGTGGCCATAAAAGGATAATTTGTAACTTTCACTAATGCTGTTTCTGTTCTGTAATTCTGAATCCTGACTAAAACTCATCAAATAAACCATTCCTCTGCAAATGATCAGGTAAACGTTTTACAACTACTCTTTCAAGAATTTTCGAAATAAAAGGAAAGTTGTAGATTGGCCTCTAATTAACTAAGACAGCTGACCCAGCTGTCTTAGTTATTGTGACGGCTTTTTAAATAATGGTTTATTACTGCCACCTTAAAGGCCTGTGGTATGTAGCCCATTAATAGAGAGAGATTGATCACATTTAAAATTGAAGAATTAATTAATGGTAGGACTTTGAGCTGTCTTGTTGGAATGGGGTCTAATAGACACATTGATGGTTTGGAGGAAGTTATTACTGAAGTTAACTCAGAAAGATCAATTGGAGAGAGAGAGTCGAAATAAATATCAGTAGTATTGAAAGTAGCTGATACATCTGTGAGATGGTGTCTTGGTGTGGCTAGTGAAATTGAACTCTGTTTTGCAAATAATGTGGTTTCCAAATACATTTTAGGTAGGTAGGTTTGGATAGCTTTTTTCCCTTAAACAAAATCATCATTTAAAAACTGCATTTTGTAATTACAAGGGTTATCGTTGACAAATATTAGAATTAGTTTGATGATATGAAAAAGTATCTGAAATACAAATATACAAAATCTAAGAAATCAGGAAAAAGGCAAGTCACAGCACTGTATATATAAAATCATGAACTTGTATATGGGAATTTCCTTTTGCAAATACACTACAGACAAAAGTATTGAATCATAACTCTTAAGGCACCTAGCCATACAGTCTGCATTTAGAATGACCCATTCGTTAGAATGAGCCAATCTAAAGAGCTCACTGAATTTGAGTGTACTGTAATTCAATTCAATTCAATTTTATTTATATAGCGCCAAATCACAACAAAAGTCGCCTCAAGGCTGTAATGGGATGCCACCGTTGCAAGAAGTCAGATAGTGAATGTCTTCCCTTCTAGATATTCCACAATTAAATATAAGTGGTATTATTGCAAAGTGGAAGTGGTTAGGAACCACATCAACTCAGCCACAAAGTAGCAGACCACATAAAGGTACAGAGCAGGTTCACCGAGGGCTGAGGCACATAGTGAGCAAAAGTTGTCAACACTGACTAAACTTCCTCTGGCATTAACATCAGCACTTTTTCACTTTTTCACGACATGGGTTTCCATGGACAAGCAGCTCCTGTAGACTTAATGTGTAGGTGGCTCAGTACTTTCATCCATACAGTGCAAGGGTATTCAATTAAAATTTAAGGAGGTCCAGTTAGAGAAAATTTCCTCAAACAAAGGTCTAGAATATCATAAAGTTCCACATTATAACTCAACGCAATATATATTGAACTAGCCTAACAGTTGTATCAGTGTCTGTATGTAGTCAACTACCTTTTGTCAAATTCAAAATGAATGAAAGTACAATTCTGCAGTATTTCAACAGTGTTTATTATTAATTTTCATAATGAAGTGGCAGGTACTCTAATAATAAAATAACAATAAAAGGTCATTTTCACATTTCAAGTGAAATAAGGTTTGCATTCAAAAATAAAAAATAGAGCTTTTGATAAAGTTTAAAAAATAATGAAAAGGTGTAGTTTGAGTTTCTCCCTTTCTTCTTTTTCCTTGGGATGGACCAATTCTTCCATCAGAACTAGCTTAATTCTTCATGGCATAGATTCAACAAGGTGCTGGAAACACCTGAGAGATTTTGGTCCATATTGGCATGATAGTATCACACAATTGTTGCAAATTATGTACATCTCCTGTTCTAACACATACCAAAGGTGCTGTATTGGACCTGTATTGGAGATCTTGTGACTGTTCAAGAAACTAGATCATCAGAAGACTGGTACACAGTGGTCATAAATGGATGGTTAGCAACAGTACTCTGGTAGGACATAGTGTTTAAACAATGCCAGTATCACCTCACCAAATTCTGACTTTACCATTTGAATGTTGCAGCAGAAATTGAGACTCATCAGGCACCAGGTAATGTTTCTCCAGTCTTCTGTTGTCCAATTTTGGTGAGCCTGTGTGATTTGTAGCCTCAGTTTCCTGTTCTTGGCTGACAAGAATGGCACCCGGGGGGATCTTCAGCTACTGTAGCCCATCAGCTTCAATGTTTGATATGCTGTGCATTCAGAGATGCTCCTCTGCGTACCTTTGTTGTAATGAGTGGTTACTTGAGTTACTGTTTCCTACATATCAACTCGAAGCAGTCTGCCTATTCTACTCTGACCTCTGGTATCAAGAAGGCATTTTTGCCCAGAGAACTCAAATTACTGGGGGCTATTTGCCATCCAAATTAGAGAAGAATGGACAGATTTATTGTAATGTTTTATATACAGTCATGTGTTTTGAAGGTTTTGGACAGTGACACAATCAATTAACGTGACTGGAGTACAGACTTCCAGCTTAAATTAAAGGAGTTTAATAAAAGTACTGCATTAACTGTTTAGGGCACACGTGTCAGGCACAACACAGGTGAGAGAATTCATTTGGAAACCATTTAAAACCCTGCCAGTCTTGCAAATACAAGTCTCTTTAGACATAGCAGTTAAGACATACAATAAGCCTATCTGCACATAGCTGACTAGAACCTATCCAATTTTTACCTGGCCCAAAAGCCAAATTTGCACATACAACACAGTCAAGTACCCTTTTGCAGTGAAGGTAGTAGTGTGAAATTACTGCTTAATGATAATGTTAAAATGCTCAGTGGCTTGTCATAATAGGCCAAATCATTACCTTAACGTGATATAATACTCCATATGTGACTTTGTACTCAGAGGTTTAGGTGAATATTTTTATGTAATATTTTTGCACCAAAGAGTTGATTCCCAAAAACCTAGTAGCTGAGAACCTGGTGTATCTCAGTGCAATGTGCAGTATGTCCTTAAAAAGTTTGAGAGAACTAGACAAGTGGAGGACAAAAGAAAAATTAGCAGGTCTGAAAAGCTATCTGCAGCAGATGAAGAGTAACTGAAAGTCGTGTACTTTAGAAACTTGAAAAAACTCAAGCAAAGTCACAGGACCTGAAAGATGCCTCTGGCTCTTCAGTTGGCCCAACTATTGTTCAGAATCATCATCTCAATGGCAGATTGGTTGAGTAATTTGACTGTGTGCAAACACTTTTTCAATCCATTCTTAAGGAAAAGAAACAGGGACAAAAGCCTGAGGTATGCCAAATTACACAAGAACTGGACAGAAAATCAGTGGCAGCAGGTCTTATGGAGTGATGAATTCAAATTAAAAAAAAAAAAATCATCTCACGCTCAAAGCGCAGAGACTGCTCCTTCAGGCTGACATCTGCTGGGTCCATCGTGGTCAGAGTGCTCTGTCAGAGTCTACTGACTGAGTAGACCATCTGTCGTGTGGGGGAAGACAGCAACTATAGATACAGAGGGGTGATTGGGGCAGAGAGGAGACACCTGGGAACAGCTGAAAAAATCCAAAATAACAAGAGGAGTGGAGGAAGTAAAACTAAACACCAAACACAAAAGACTAATGACTAAGTAAAACAGGAAGTAAAGAAACAGAGATGACAGACTACTACTATGATGACATACAAGCGTGACAATAGGATACAAGGAACACAAGGGAGGTAACAAAGGTGAAAACTCAAGGACTAAAATATCAGCCATACTATGCAAAATCTAAAAGCTATATAAAACTAAGAAGACCAGAGAATATAAATATAATAAACCAACCAGGAATAAGAGCTAAAAGTAAAAGAATACAAAACTGAAAAGACCACTACACTATCCATCCATTTTCTTCCGCTTATCCGGGACTGGGTCACGGGGGCAGCAGCCTAAGCAGAGAAGCCCAGACCTCTCTCTCCCTAGCCACCTCCTCCAGCTTATCCGGGGGAACACCGAGATGTTCCCAGGCCAGCCGAGAGATATAATCTCTCCAGCGTGTCCTGGGTCTGCTCCAGGGCCTCTTCCTGGTGGGACATGCCCAGAACACCTTGCCCAGGAGGCATCCTAGTGAGATGCCCGAACCACCTCAACTGGCTACTTTCGATGCGGAGGAGTAGTGGCTCTACTCTGAGCTGATGGCTGAGGTCCTCACCCTATCTCTAAGGGACCACTACACAAGAATCCAAAATACAGAACACAAAACTCAGGGCCAAAACCCCAGAGTTTATGACATTAGTTGTCATGCAGCCTTTCAGCCTTTTGGAGTTGGTGAGCTGGCCAGTACATTCCTTTTTAAGAATGTACAAGACTGATCTGTTGATCTTGATTCTGATAGGTTTATTTTGGTTTTTCACCCTAATGATGTCCTCCTTCACTTCCACATCTCCAGTGAACAGTTATCAAATGCAAGTTCAACACCTTGAATCTACTCCAGATATTTTATCTAGCAGATGTTTTATCTGCTTAATTTTTATGGAATAACAAGGAAACATGCCTTACCTGGCCATGAAACTGCTTGTCAGTCAACTGTCCAATTTTGAGCACTTGAAAATGGCTGTTACAGCAGTTCTCCACTGATTTTCTGACCATGAGCAGCACGACCACTGTAGTACAATGTTTCTCATACCTCTGGTGTGTGGATTTTAAAGGATGGCCAAAAACTGATTGTTTGCATTGTATTTGTTAACAGGAGTAAGCATTTGCAGAACTCTTGTTTATCTCTGCTTATAGGCTTTACTGTGCAGTGTTTTCTTCAATGGTAATTAAATTTTCAGCTGCTGCTTTCTTTTAAGAAGCTTTCCTTTAGACAATAAATGAAGACTAGTGCAATTAATTTACATATCCTGTCCCTAAATAGGATAAAACTTACTGAAAACATTAATTCTGCTCTTCAAAGGTAGGGTCAGCGAAGTAGAGAAAAGGGGATTTAAAACTGTCCAGCAAGTTATTAAAGTTAATTTGTATGCTTTTTCATTATACTCACTGTATTAAGAAAAAAAGAAGTTTGAGGTCAAAGTCATCATTGATGATGGCCCTAACCCTAACCTTATACTATCAGTGTGTGTAATTATTTTTTTTTAATTGTTCTCCCAAGTCTTGACAGTCAGGGGCCAAGAAAAAAAATAATTCTAACTGATACACATCAAAAACTATTTACAAAGTCACTTTTTCTTGTTTCCAAAGCACAGGCTGAGGCACACAGATCCATCACATGCATTACAGTTTGTCTTTCTGGCTAAGATTTTAGCTGAGGCCAGCTGGGTTACACTTACTATAAAACCTTTTGGCTGCACAGTTAGTTGTTTTTCACAACTTATGCTATATAGTTAACTGCGTTTCATGTATTTTTGCCATGCAGTTAACTTTCTTATAAGTTTAGCTCTGTAGATAGCTCCCTTTCAATAATTTTAGTTGAGTATTAAGCTTGTTACCTGTTTTATGGATTAGCTGTACAGTAAGCTGTCTTGAGACTTTAGCTCTGTAGTTAGCTTCCTTTGACTTTGACTTGCATTATTAGCTACCTTTTGAACAATAATTGTGTAGCTGGTGGTGTTTCCGGAGCAGAGAGTGCAGTAACCGCCATCTGCAGCCATAGAAAGACAGATTCACTGAATACAAAATTGTTCTTAAGTAGTACAAACAACATAGTATTTGTTGTACACATTGCTTCACACATTACTTCATAAATAAAAATAAATACATAAATAAAATTGACCTTAGAAGTAAACAGTATTTTATCATGACTGATTGTTATCGCAGTTTGAACCAATACACCATCACACTGAGGAGTGATATAAGTTGTTGTTTGTTTCCTCTGCAGCTCCACACAGACATGGACCAGGGAGACAATGCAGTGAAATATACACTGTCAGGAGAGGGAGCTGGGTCCATCTTCACCATTGACCAAATTACAGGAGATATACATGCATTGGTGGGGCTTGACAGGTCAGTACCTATTAATAATAATGTCCAAATTGAATACATTCTGTTTCCATTGCAGCTGATACTGATAGCTTTAGAATTTTGCAAATGAAAAAACTGGAACAGTAGTATCTGACAAGGAAGCCAGAGAAGGCACATCTTCCTAAACTGTTTTCTCAGGGGTGATGATGGATAGGGGAGTGATGATTGTGTCCCCAGAGATGCTGACTTTGACTGAGGTGAAAAAAGAAAAGATTTAACATCCAAGTTGATGTGGAAGAAAAAAACTGACAAAAAAAACAGTTGGAAGACTAGGGCCACATGATTTGTCAGTACAAGGTGAGAAACTCACTGCAGTGATTTAAAAAATATTCATATATTGAATATCAGCATTATGGAAGCTTTTATAATGAATGTCGTTTAACATTTAGTATTTAAAACTGACCTATGATCGCTGTTGCATATAAAATGTTTGGATCTTTTTTGTCTTCTGTTTTGCTTGATCTTTGTATTGGTGAAGCTAAAGCTTCAGTTTACCCATTATTTTTCTTATTATATTTAAAGATGGTTGTTTCCGTTTCATCATTTGTTCCTACTTGAGGTCTGACGAAGTTTAAAAGTTACTGTATGTGAACAAATTCAGGTAGGAAAATTAATCCTGTATATGTGCATAAAACGTGTCTGTTTATGAGACCCAATGTGCTTTTCTTAGCCCGAACCATCAATCCTGACCATCTTGGAGAAACCTGTGAAAAGCTTTGGGAAGTTTTTCAAAAGCAGAACACTTGTGATGAGTTATAGGGTTGGCTGAAAGACTGTTACAAGACAGGCCTGCCAGGGCTATTCAAGGCATGGATCTATCAGCACAGGGTTCTGCCAAGGATATTGTGACCACTGCTGCTCTATGCTTTCCCCATCTCCATCATCACAGAGCTGGAAAGGAGAGTCAGCCACCACATAAGGAGATGGTTGGGCCTACCAAGGAGCTTGAGTAACATGGCCCTCTATGGAAGAGCCTGCAAGCTGATACCCTGCACCTGAAATCTGACAATGAGGAGTTCAAGGTCTTACTATACCGGGAGACTATGGACCCTAAAGTCTCTGGGGCAGGAGTGGCAGTCAAGACCAGCAGAAAGTGGAAAGCAGAGGGAGTAGTGGAACAGGCAGAGTCCTGGCTATGCCATGGAGTCCTGATGGGGACTGTAGCTAGGGGAAGGGCTTGGCTAGGAACCTTCACAACTCCCTGATATGACAAGGCATGGGGGAAGGAGTGGAGGCAAACTAGTTCAGGACCAGGTGAGAGGAGCCGTTGAGGAGGAGAGATGCAGCAGAGCAGTGGGAATGAGACACCAAGGCACCTAGATAAGATGAGACAGTTGTGGAGAGGAGAATAACATGAGTTGACCTCTGGCAACTTCTTTGTCCAGGCTGTCTATGATATTCTAGCTCATCCATCCTGCACTGCTGGGGCTTGGCCAGTACACCATCATGCTCCCTTTGCCAGTGGAAAGGGACCTTCGAGCACATCTTGAGTTATTGCCCAAAAGCCTTGGGAGAAGGCTGCTACGACTTGTGGCACAATCAGGTGCTTAAGACAATCGCAGAAAGCATCAGTAGTGCCATCACCAGCTACCAAAGGTTAAAACACATAAAGAAAGCCATCAGAGAGGGAGAGAAGCCAAGAATAACATCCATGTTATCTTCAGGGCTTCTCAACACTGCACAGGACTGGCAGGTGTCCGTGAACCTTGGCAGAGAATTCAAGTTTCTCCAGCACTTTGCCAAGACCACCCTCAGGCCTGACATCATCTTTGTGTCAGAGGCAACGACGAACATTGTCATGCTGGAGCTCACCGTGGCCTGGGAAGAGCGGATGGAGGAGGCCTTTGAGCGGAAGAGGGAGAGGTACGAAGACCTAATCAGTTACTGCCACAGACAAGGCTGCAAGGCAAGGTGCTTGCCTGTGGAGGAAATGTGCAGAGGCTTTGCAGGGCAGTCTTTCTGCAGGGTCTTTATTGCACTCAGCATCAAAGGGGAAAGGAAGAAAAGGACCATCTCTAACAGCATAGAACAATCATTGCAATATTAGAATGTGTTTCATAACAAAGTGATCATAACCACATATAAAGCTATAACATTAAAAAATACAAATGTACTGTATATAAAAAACCCAGTTATCTAAATTGTACCATTCACGTATCTTGATGCATGCTCAATAATCCAAGTAAGGGAATCCCAGAAAGTTGATTCTTCTCATGAGGATGTAGCGTTTTCAGTGGGAGAAACTGGGACTGAAGAAGTCACTTGGATAAGTCACAAAACATTTCTCCCACTGAAAACACTACGTCCAGATGAACAGAATCAACTTTCTGGGATTTCCATACCTGGATTATGTAGCATGCATCAAGACATTTTAACTCACTTTGGCAAGGACTGCCTAAAGCTAGTACGTGAGTACGAGCAAACAGCACGTAAGATGGCAGACTATAGGAACCGTATGAGATTCAGCCTCAGATGCAGACAAAGCAGGATTACTCATAAAGGTCTTCAAATGAGATCTTCCGTTAAGGGCCTCCGAGCTACAAAAATCCTCCAGAAGGCACAGAGCCAGCTGCTAAACGAACGGGTGAGACAAACAAATTTTATCATTGATGTGCTCAAATCAAAAGCAGACCGGATCCAACAAAGACTTACAATGCTTCTAGATGAGAACACTCTTCAGAATGTTATTGCATTCACTGAGAAAGCCTGTCTAGCACAGCATGACAAGTCTAAGACCAGGCAGCAAAGGAAGTTTGATTTACTTGTTGTGCGTCAGAATCATTGGCATGATGATCATTGGCATCATCAGTGTCCCCAATGACCAGCAGAGAGAAGGATGCCACACTAATATTGAGGATGTGGACAAGTGGGTGAAAAATCTGTCTGACAGACAACTCACTCAACCAGAGAAAAACATCCTTACAAAAGGGTTGAATTTTGCGGTGACACCGAGACAAATCCCGCTAGTGGAACTGATCACAGCCACAGAATCTGCAATCCAAAACAACAACATTGCAGATGTGGAAGCAGAACAACTGCAGAGAAAACTGTCGGCCTGTCTCAACAATGCAAAGCCCCTAGCATCCAACATCAGCATAGAGGAGAGGAAGGCACTCACATCGCTTAGTATGGACAGCAACATCATCATCCTTCTGGCAGACAAGGGTAGGTGAACAGTTTTGCTAAACCAGACAGACTATCATGAGAAAATTTTGTCACTGCTCAGTGACAAAAACACTTATGAGCCCCTGAAACGAGGGCGATAGATTGTCTGAAGCAATTAGAGCAGGACAACGCTATTGACCGGACCTCATACCACAGGTTATACCCAGGGGAAGCTACAGCAAGTCTGTATGGTTTACCGAAGATACATAAACAGGGTGTACCTTTAAGACCAATTGTCTGCATAATCACCTATAACATCTCAAAGTTTCTGGCTTCGGTCCTCAACCCGTTGGTAGGCAGCTCAAACCACCACATCCAGAACACTTTGGATTTCGTTGAGAAGGTGAGAGATGTCATTATGGAGGCAGATGAAACAATGGTCTCGTATGATGATACAGCTCTCCTCACTTCTGTTCCAGTTACTGAAACAGTGGAGGTAGTTCGTAAGAGATTACAGGATGACCCCAACCTCAGCAACGGGACCACTCTCAACACCGACCAAGTGTGTCTACTCTTGGAACTGTGTCTTCAGT
>VUQS01077607.1:16913-34027 GCA_015108495.1 Heterochromis multidens
TAAGTGTGTGGGGAAACCTGAAATGAGGTGCAAACATACATGGATGCTAACACCACAGTTGCTAAAGATTCACTTTATTTTACTAATATTTCTCTCTCTCTGTGTGTGTGTGTGTGTGCTGCCCAGTAGACTCAAGACTCAGACTCACTGCTGTTTAATGAGCTAAAGACGCCAGTCACAGTAGGACCAAGGCCAGGCCGGGACTATAATAGAGATGGTGGCGCATACAAACCATCGACCAAACTGATCTTTGCTCTGACCTAAAAGTGAGAAGTGCACTGGAGCCCTTTCTGGTGACCCTTTCTTCACCTACAGGATCAAAGGTTATAAACCTCTGCATGTGCCTTTTGAAATGGAGCAACAGGAGCTTGTTGTTGGACTGATTAGCAGAATGGCATTAACCACAATGCTATCTGTTACATCCATAGCACAGGAAAATGAGAGAAAAGCAGAGTGAGAAGCTTAAAGCTAAAGTAGGGAACATGTTTTTGGCATCATTTGACAAAAAAAATATGTAATAATCTTTCAGTACATTCAGACAACTCGGTTACCAATTACTTTTTAAATGATGATTTTATTTATTAAGGGAGAAAAGCTATCCAAACCTACCTGGCCATATGTGAAAAAGTAATTGCCCCCTCTTGTTAAATCATGAATTAACCACAATTTTTGGAAAGCTGGGTTCAATTTCTATGATCTAAAGAAACTCAAGAACAGCTGAGAAACAAAATCATTTACATCTATCAATCTGGAAGGGGTTACAAAGCCATCTCTTAGGCTTTGGGACTCCAGAGGACCATGGTGAGAGCCATTATCTACAAATGGAGAAATTTTGGAACAGTGGTGAACCTTCCCAGGAGTGGCCAGCCTACCAAAATTACTCCAAGAGCACATCAACGACTCATCCAGGAGATCACAAAAGAACCCAGAACAACATCTAAAGAACTGCAGGTCTCACTTGCCTCAGTTAAAGTCAGAGTTCATGATTCAACAATAAGAAAGAGACTGGGCAAAAATGGCATCCATGGGAATATTTCAAAGGCAAAAACCACTACTGACCAAAAAGAACATAAAGTCTTGTCTCACATTTGTCAAAAACATCTTGATTATGAAGCAGGATCACATCATACAATCATACATCATACACATCAAAAAAGAGAGACAAGAGCTTAAGACCACAGGACATGACACTCTTCGAGTACCCGCCAGGTGAACCTAGAAATTCTATCAATAAAAGTTATGAACAGAATCAGTGACAGTCCGACACTTACCAGGAACAAATTTCACTTATTGCAAGCAATGCAGACCAAACTCTGTGATTGTATAGGGATCCATCAACAATGATCCTGATACCCCTTACCCTCTTCAGGAAACCTCAAGAAACCCAGTGCCTTCTCCAAGTCCACAAAACATAATGTCAGTGCTTTCACCAAACTTAATAGGTCTAGCTGCTGATCTATGCATAATTGTTAACTTTAATAGTAACCTGGAAATTGAATGATCAACTCCATATGACAAGAGAGAGGAAAAAGCAATAAAGAGATAAAACCAATGAAATGGAGAGAGTTATGGGAGTATAGCTAAGGAGGAAGGACAGCATTTTAAACAGTAAATGTGCTGATTTTATTCAGTTTTTGTTGCTAAAGTGTAATTTCAGCTTGTAAACATTCATTATGAATACACATTCTGTTTTGATTAATGTTAGTCAAGCAATAAGTGTTGCCAAGCTAGCATTTAGGTGTTTTTGTTGCACTTCATTTTATTTCAATGTCATTGAATAGCAATTACTCATGATTCACTTGAGTACTTGAGTACCACTTAAATCCTATTTGCTTGTAATTTCCTTGTGGCTGTGTTTCAGCACAATGACTACATCTGCCAGCTTGACCCAGAGTCTGGAGAAGTGAGTGACATTGTTTGCCTTTGGAGTAATGGCTCTCATTATAGTGAATTACTACTCTACCCAAACACAACTGATTTCCTAAAAACCACCCCACAGTGCTCTGTCTCCATTTTGCTCACGGGTCCTGGTACCTTGTTACAATCAATTAAGCTGATTACAAGCACTATCTTCACCACTTCAAAGGAGGCCCATTAAAGTGGGTGAGACTAACTGTCTCTTTATTCCACTGCCCTGTTGTTTGTCTCTGAGTAAGAAGCCTTATATTGTTTTTTAACATGTGTGGGACTGAAATTTGTTGACAATTTAACCAAAAGATAACATGTTGGAAATAAAAACTATTTTTTCATGCTAAGATTAAAGGATAAATGGCAAGTAATGAGCTGGAGACAGTCGTGGACTGGGTCCTTTTTAAAGTTTAAGGTTGACTCGTCGTCAGGTCAGAAGACAGGTCGCACACAATAAATGGAGTGACACAGAGAGAAGGAGCGAGACACTAAGTCTAGACAGTGTATTTAGGGACCCTCCCTCTTTGCTTTGTTCTTAGCCATGTCTACAGGTAATTACCTCAGCAAACTAGCAGGAACTCTTTCAAATCTTAGACAAGTGATATGGGAAATGGATGAAAAATAAATGAAGTAAAAGAACAAATTTCTTAATGCGTCCATGCTTATATTTATACGAATATGTGTCAGTCTGCCAGCGAGCTGTCATGCATAGATGTATGTTAAGGCATGAGCAAATGAGGACAATCACCTTCTAAAAATAAATGCCACACTGTGCTGCCATGAAAAACAAGAGGATGTACAGTGACATGTTCTGATGTGTTTATAAGTTATGAAACAAAAGCAAAGTAGTGCATTTACAGCAGATTTTTTTGTTAAAAAGGAATGATACATGAAATAAAATCTCAAGAAAAATGAAAACTAACAATCTACGTAGGGCTAGAATCTGAATATATGCTACTGTAGTGTACATGATAGTATACACTGCACATTCAGAGCACATTTTATTTGTTCAAGTAATATTAAAGCTGCAATAAAAAAAATACTTTTTTGTGTTTGAAAGAAGGCTGCATAATATAAAATATGTCACTCGTGTTGACAACCACAGAGAAAAAATGCCTTCCTATGCATTTCCCCTTCACTTTTAGCATCGTTTAGCTCATTGTTCTGGTTTCAATGCCTATGGCTCTATTGTTTTGTTTTACTCTCAGTGCTGTGTAATCTGTTTCTCCAGAACCAGCCGACAAATATTTTCAGCAAAAAGCTGTGATGGTAAACCAACAGTGAACGCAGAAGAACAAGTAAGCGGTTAGCTGGTTCATGAAAAAAAAGGTTCCGAGAAACATTTATTTCTCCAAATGCATGTTCAGTATCACCTGGATGTGCAGCTGTTTGCAACACATTTACATATCAACGTGGCAATATAGTATGTCAACCCAAATCTACTAATTCAGACCTTTTTTCTTGTTTTTGTTTTTTTGTTGTTTTGGCCATTTTGAGGAACGTTTCTGTCACTGTGTGAGTTTCCTATTCTATACACCAGATCTGTTCTTAATCTGGCTTCCAAAGCACTTATAAAGTTGATGTTTTTTAAGCAGTGAGAAGTGGCTATCAATGAAAACCATAGCAGTATAGATGCTTTCTAATGAATATTTAAATGCTCCACATACCTTAATACAATTATGCTTTTTCTGATGCAGTCATTACTGTGCTAGTATTATTACAATAGTGTTTGCAAAACCTCCACCTTACCAGCACTGCTGACTTGCTTGCATTGTTACTGAATGATCAGTGTATATTACTTTTGTCAGTCTGTCCAGACCTGTGAGGTGTCATTGTAGCACTGGAGACTGAGGGATCCTTAGCCATCATGGTCAAATGTATTTGTGCATATTTATGTGCATCACAGCTCTTTATATTCTATTAAAACGCTGACAATCAAAATTCATTTTGTCAAAAACACATCACGCATTTGCAAGAAGTGTGGTTTCAGATATGGCTAGTGGTGTAAGTGGTGTGATTGTGTGTGAACATAGCAAGGTCCAAGTGGTTGTGAAACATAAACTGAAGAGAAAACATGCAAAAGGAAAGCATGGAAACATTGCAGAAGGAGAGGGAGCTCCAATAACTGAGCTTTTAGCATCCTGGATCCTTGACCCAGATGCACCAAATCAACTGACTGCTTCTGCTTGGTTTTCAGGTAAAGCAGAGGCTATCGTAAATGTGAGTGTAGTAAAATTTCCTGCATTCACTGATTCATGCATGTGAAACCCCCACTGGCCTATGCAACTGGCCTGTTATTACTGGATTATCAGTGTCTCCACAGTGCGTGAATGCACATCTGGAAACAACCTTCAATAAAATGTTAGGCGCCAGATGAAGCTTTAATCGTATGGCATGCGCCACCTCCTCCTATAAACATGGATTGAGAATAATGAGATGTGTTTTAAATGCCACTTAATTTTAGACGAGCCATGAAAATATGACTATGGGTTGGACTTCTTGTGTAGGTAATATCAATATCTTTATGTAGAACTTATTTATTTTGTTTGCATATATCAGCACTTTAAAGAAAAAGATGTATTTAGTTAAGGGTATGAAAAATATTGGCAGTCACACCTGGAAACAGGTGATCATTTTCTTAACCCTATTTTTTATAGACTCTCTAATTATATATGTGCCATACATGAACCTATGTTATGGTCCTATTTGGTAAATAATATATAAGCAAAGACATTTGCTGAACACAGAGTGATGTTTCTCTATAAAGACTATTGCCTTTCCAATTATAAAGGGCTTCCACATATCCTGGTATTTTCATTTGGCAGCCATGAGGTCCTCTCTTGGGCATTAAAAATATATTGGCACCATGAAGACTTGAGACTTCACTTAACCCACCAAAGACTTCTGTATCTGTAATGTAGATGACTTCAAACTACACTTAACACAAAAGGCACTCATTATCAGTAAACTTGAGGCATTTATGAAAGGAGAAAATTTGTTTCATGGTTGAAGATCTAACCCATTACTTATAACAAGATTGCTCCATTCATTATATGTTCTGTCTTTGTGAGACTGCATACAAATCAATACTCACACTCACTGATGATGCACAGATATTTACTTCAGCAGGCGCCAAATGTCGTGTCTGTACTTCAACCCTCTTTGTTAAGTTTGCAAAGATCCCGTCATTCGCCTGCAAGCGCATATTGATCACATCACTTATCGCTCTAAATATCATGCCCATAAATCAGCAAAGTTAATTAAAATCACTGCAGTGGCTTAGAAAAAAACGTCAAACATTTCTATCTTTAATTTATCACTTGATAAACATCTTAACATTTGGCTAAATACTCACTTGGGATTGTGGCTTTTGAAGTTTGAAGGCTTATGTTGCAGAGACATTAGTAGCAACAGTACAGTATGCCATAGCCTCCAGAAGAGTGCAGGTTGAAGAAGCTGACCAGACATTGTTATCTTAATCCCAAAGCTCAGAGAAAAAAGTGAAGTAAGTTAAAGTATTATTGTGTCTCTAACAGCAACTGAAGTTTGTTTGCGCAGGGTATTTAATCTGTGTGTTTGTGTAGGGTGTATTTATCATCTTTGTGAGGCTAATTTTGGTTTAAAACCATTGGTACAAGGCATTTCTGGGTTATGAGTTCATTTAGGCTTGGCTTCATAACTCCAAAATGAAATTAGAGGGTTAGAGGGTTGATTTTAGGGTTTATGTTAGGGCACACTGTTGTGATGGTTAAGGTGATGGTAAGGGGTTAGGGAATCATTTTGTCAATATGAGTCCTTAATGTGTCTGTGCCTGTATGTGTAATTGTGACATTTTGCACTGCCTTAACAGCAAACATTTCCAGGATTAAAAGAAAAAAAAAAACAATACAACTACCTCTTTCCAGCGACCCCGGTCACCATTCCTCTTTGCACGCATTCTCACAGCAGTAATATTGCTTTGTCAGCCGACATTTAGAAGATTAACCTCGAAATTGCCCAAGGGTATCCCAGCTCCCTCCACCCTCAGCCACTTCCCCCACCTTTCTCAGCGTTTCCCTCCCAGCTGCTCTCTCTCTATGCGAATACTTGCGCAACAAGTGGCGCCGCTGTAGAGCCCCCTGGGTATTAGAGGGTTGAGTGGTGTCCTAGAGAGCCATAATTACACCAACGCTCAGGTGATTTAAGGGTCCGGGAACATGCTGACCCATGCATGGCACCAAATCCTACATTACACTGACACCTATCCAAATTCTGCCTCTCTGCATCTGCTTTCCCACCTCACATGTAATGATTCCAGTGGTGTAAGATTTCTTTTTTCTTTTAATTCATATTACACGACTCAATCATTTATCATGTTTTAAATAAATAAAATAACCTGTGTCACATTCTTGGCTGCAGTCAGTTCTTTTGACAAATTATTTGCAATACGGGACTAAAATCAACAACAGTCAACTCATCTGTTTGGCTCCCTTAGAAAGGAGCTTAATGGACACTATTAGGAAAGAACTAATAATCATAGATAAGTGCCAGTCATGAAAACATAAACTTGATCAGCCTATAATAAGAGAAAAGGTTGATAATTGGGTTAGGCTGACTCTCCACCCCCTGCAGACAATGTGGTGACAATAGGGAATGTTTCTCTTTTAACAAGATCTTGGCTAATACCGCTTAATGGGAAGGGGATGTCCCTCATAACTCATACTCTTCAACTCTTCAACCTCACTCTCTTTTGCCTCGCCTGTCCTTTCCCTCTTTTGGCTTAATAAATTGCCCCTACTAAGTAATCATAGTGAAGGATTAGAAATTCACTGACTTGCACTGCACAAGAATAATGTTTCCCCAGCTTCAGGACAGTATTTTATTCTGCATTTGATGAAGCTGTAACCCTCATGTAACATTATTCCCAGTTTTATCTGAGCAAAGAGGTGCATGCCAACATAGGCTTGATTAAATCTTTGTCTCACAGCCTTTGAGATGTTGTAGCTTGAAGGACCTACAGTTTAAAATGTGTTATTTAACTGTTGCTATTTTTAAATTGGAAGGAAATGCTATTGAAAGAGGGAGAACAGGAGGTTTCCAAAAGGGACACTGAGGAAAAAGCCAAAAAAAAAAAAAAAATCATAGGACTCTAGGTAGTCCTGTGAAAAAAAAATAAATAAATAAATAATTACACCCCATGATTCAGTAGCTTATAGAAACACCTTTAGCATCAATAATATGAAGTAATAATTTTCTGTATGATTTTATCAGTCTCACATCATTGTGGAGGAATTTTGGCCCACTCTTCTTTACAACATTGCTATACTTCATTGAGGTTTATCAGCATTCATTTATTCACAGCTCTTTTAAGGTCCCTCCACACCATTTGACTTTGACTGGGCCATTGCAACACCTTGATTATTTTCTTTTTCAGCCATTCTTTTGTAGATTTGTTGGTGTACTTGGCATCATTGTCCTGTTGCATGACCAGGCTTAAGCTGTCAGACAGATGGCCTCACATTTGACTCTAGAATACTTTGGTATGCAGAAGAGTTCACAGTCAACTCAATGACTGCAAGGTGCCCAGGTCCTGTGGCTGCAAAACAACCCCAAATCATCACCCCTCCACTACTGTCTTTGACAGATGGTATGAGGTGTTTCTGCTAATATGCTGTGTTTGGTTTTTGCCAAACATGGTGCTGCAGGGATTGTCAGTCCAAAGGCCATGGTTCCTGAGTCTTGTGGTTTGTTCAGATACAACTTTATAAACCTAAGCTGTGTTGCTTCTGGCAATCCAGTTTGACCATGGAGAGGATTTTCTGGGAAGTAAATTTCCAATAAATAAGTACTCCTGGGAAGATTGTGGCATTGTGTTAACACACACCTGAATGCTCCAGACCTGCAAACTGCCAAAACTTCAGCTTCTACAGAGGTGCTCACACTTGCTGATGATCAGTTAATAAAGTGCATTTGATTAGCAGCACCTGGCTGCTACTTACCTTCTTAATTCCTATGGAAGCAATAAGGCTGTACACAGTTTTTCACAGGGCCTGTGAAAATTTTCTTTTTTGACATAGGTTTCTAGTAACATGTGCTGCTATCCAGATGTTTTTTTGTTTTGTTTTTTTCCGGGAAAGCCTTGCATACTTTAGCAAAATAATGCCATCCACTGAAAACATTTGACTCATTATGAAACAGAAAAAAACAGAACTGTTAAGCAGCAGAAATTCTATAGCGAGCAAAGATGTGGAATTATTTTGCTTTCAAAACTACAGAAACTGATCTCTTCACAACACACACACCTACATAGATAACAGAAGATGTGGTGTATCACAGTAATAAACTCTGTCTCTGTCTCATATCTTTGTGTTGCAGGCAGAATGATCATATATTTCAAAGTGTAAACTTTTGATATGTTGTCTTACTGTAGTCTGATTTTCAGTTATATATAGAGTTTACATTGTTTGAAAATCATTGCATTCTGTTCATATTTAAATTTAACACTGCATCCCAACTGTTTTTGAAGCACAAAGACAGATTAAAAATAGTTTTCCTTCGCTCAAGGTTTTCTCTGCATTAACAAATGAGGTATTTGCTAATGCTGAGTTTCCTTTCTTCCTGTTAAGATTTTGCTTCTGACAGCACTGGTTAAGGAAATTGTGCCTTTTCAGATGTAATCCCTGCAATTAAGGCTGTAGGTGCGGCTCCATTACCTCAGCAGGATTAGTAATGACCCAGGAGAGAATATAATTGCTTCTTAATTTGAAGTTTTGAAGTGCATGAAATACCTGAGGCTCAGCCTGCCGTCTCAGCGGCAGTTAGTTCATGGATTAGCTCCCTTTTTCTTTCTCTCTCTATTTTTTTTTTTCAAAGCAGGATGCTTGTAGGGCTTGCCTTTTATAAAGTTGTTTGCACTTGCTGCTTGTGCTCTACATAGGGTGTGTAATGAGAGATGTCTTAACCTGAACACCTCTCCATAAAGGTAATAATTTTTAAAAATAGAACAAAAGATAACGATGATGTTGTGTTTAAATGGCGGCCAGATTCATAAGGATTGCTGTTCTTTTTGTCTTCCTTTTTCTATTCTAACCCTACAAATATATATATATTTATGGTTATTTAGGTAAATGCTTTTTCGTTCTTTTTCAGTATGTTTATGTCATTTTGCATGAAAATATGGCTATGCATCACAGCACATTTCTAAATAACTGCAGTTTAGGAATAAATTGACAAGACAGGAATATCAAGTCTCACATTTGTTTTTGGCTTGTAAAGCAATGTAAATAAAGTATATATCATTTCTTTAATTCTGAAAGGAGGGTCATATCAGATTGGGAAATAGACAAATCTGTTTATACTGTGCTGCATTTAATAAAAGACAATAAATACGGCTGATGGTTACTCTTGATATGAGTCCTCAGGCCCATAGCTATGTAAGAGAAACATGTCATACGTGAACATCAATATCCACGTATAGAAATTACGCTATTGCCACACAGGCCAGCAGGTAAGACAGAACACCTTTCATTATTCAGGCCAGACATCTGTTAAAAGCCGACTAATACTATACAATTACTTGGACTTTGACCAGCCATAATGGTCTTCTAAGTTGTGTCTTTTGTCCTTAGTGAGACGTTTCAAAAGTGTCCATTAGCAGCAATACAACAGCAGATACCTCACAGCCCAACACCAGCTAATCATTGTTTAACTACAGGGATCAAATGTGATGTTTCCAGAGGTATTTAGTCAGCAATAACGGAGGTAAAACATTACAACCTGCTTAAATAAATAAGCTATTCAGATAGGACATCGTGGACATACATTACTGTATGATGCTGTTATACCCACAGGGAATGTTTCAGTAGTTCATAGAATTAAATGTTGCCAAGTTTGAAGTTTAAACCCTGTTTGTGATACTTTTATTCCCCAATAACAGTATTTTAGTGTATTTATATTCTTCAAAAAAAATAATAACAGTAATAAATATCTTAAAATCAACAAAGCATAACAGATTTAAAATGATAGCAGATGATTCTCTGCTAAACAGAACTTTCTTCTTCACATGACTGTATCTGCGTTTATTCTCTATAGTGAAATACATCAAAGGTTATACAAATCAGGACATAATAAAAAATCATTTGGTCCTTACCAGGTCTTAAAAAGTAGGTCAATACAACCTCAGATGAACAACAACACATGACAGATTACACCACATCATTATTTGACAAAAACTGAACCAGAATGCAGAAGCAGTGTGGGAAAAACTAAATACACCTCATGACTCAGTAGCTTTTAGAACCATTTTTATCAGCAATAACTTGAAGTCATTGTTTTCTTTATTTTATCACTCTCACATTGTTGTGGAGGAATTTTGGTCCACTCTTCTTTACAACACTGCTTCAGTTCATTGAAGTTTGCAGGCATTCCTTTATGCACAGCTCTCTCAAGGCCCCACTACAGAATTTCAGTCAGTTTGAGGTCTGGACTTTGACTGGGCCATTGCAACACCTTGATTCTTTTCTTTTTCAGCCATTTGGTTGTAATTCTGTTGCCGTCCTCGGTAGTTGGTATGAGGTGTTTGTGCTGACACGCTGTGTTTGGTTTTCACCAAACGTGATGTTGTGAATTATGGCCAAACATCTCCAGTTTGTTCTCATTTGTCCAAAGGACATTGTTCCAGAAGTCTTGTTCTTTGTTCAGATGCAACTTGGCAAACCTAAGCCATACTGCCATGTTCTTTTTGGAGAGAAGAGGTTTTCTCCTGGCAACCCTTCTAAACAACCCATACTTGTTCAGCCTTTTCTAATTGTACTGTCATGAACTTGAACAGTTAACATGCTAAATGAGGCCTGTAGAGTCTGAGATGTAGCTCTTGGGTTTTTTGCAATTTCTCTGAGCGTTGCTCAGTCTGACCTTGGGGCAAATTTGCTCAGACATCCACTCCTGAGAAAATTGGCAGCTGTCGTGAATGTTTGAATAATCCTTCTTACCGTTAAATGATGATCTTCATTTTATTTGGAAATGGCCTTATAACCCTTCCCAGACTGATAGGCAGCAGTGTTAATTTTGTTGACCAGTAATCTTCGTCATAGTTTTTGTCAACAACCTAAATAAAAACTAATGCACGAGGACAAAAACTATGACGAAATGTATTGACACTTTTGTCAATGAATAAAAACAAGATGTAAATATTCTGGAGAGACGAGATCCAATCAGAACTAAAAGGCGGGACGAGTTTGGAAGTGATCCAGTCAGAAGTAATCTCCTTGTCCAGTAAGGTTAGACGCTCACATTTGAGCTGTCCCCTGGGAAACGGTACAGCTAGCTCCCATGCTCCCTCTTTCTCACGAAAACGTAACAAAATGTCAACGCATGGGAAGAAGAGAAGGGTAGACATATGGATACATTTCATATTTGATGTGAAGGAAAATAAGACGCTTTGTAAAGCATGTGGAGCAACTCTCACCAGTAAAAACACGACAAACTTTTACACTTTATATTTTAGTCACTGAATCAACTTTAGATTTAGTCTACTATCTTATGATATTTAATCAACTAAAACTAGACTAAAACTAAAAGAATTGAGATGCCTAAATTATGACTAAAACAAAATTAGAATTTTCTGTCAAAATTAACACAGATAGGCAGCAACAGTTGCTTCTCTAAGTTCATTGCTGATGTCTTTCCTCCTTGGCATTGTGTTAACACATAACTGAACACTCCAAGCCAGCAAACTTCCAAAACTTCTGCTTTTTTAGAGGTGCTCACACGTGCTGATGATCAGTTAATCAGGTGCATTTGAGCAGCAGCATCTGGCTCCTACTTACCTGATTAATTCCCATGGAAGTAGTAAGGGTGATCGGTTTTTCCACAAACTGCTTCTGCATTTTGGCTTAATTTTTGTTGAAAAAATAATGAAACGGTGTAATATGTCACGTGTTATTCATCTCAGGTTGTCTTTAAGACCTGCTGAGAACCAGATTTTTTTTTTAATTTATTTATTGTTCTGATAAAACCTAAGAATTGAAAGAGGGTGTACTATCTTTTTGACATGGCTGTAAATCCAAAAACACACACATACACTACTTATCAGGTTGCAGCTTTATGAACTATATTTTGATTTGGGTGCAACTTCGAATGAACATTTCCTCCAGGTAAATACAATAAGCAGAAAATAACTCTAAACTGATTTCTACAGTCACAAGCAATAGTCGTACACTCAGGTGTTTCCCCTTTTTCTGTCCCAGCATCTCGGTTGTTAGCTGGTTTTGGCTGCTGTTCTGCCTGCTAGTCATGTTTGGGTTTCAGTAGGGAAGCATCTATAGATTGACACATCTCCTTTTGAGCCACGCATTTCTTGTGAGACTCACATGTACTGTCACTTCTTATCATGCGCTTCCCATGAGACATTGAAAACAACACACACAAAAACAAAATAAAATAAAGGCAAAGCATACAGTTATGAGTATTCTTCCAGTCTTCTGTGTAGCTGCATTTCCTTTTCTTTGTGGTAGTTTTCATTATATTGCAACAAAATCTACAATAATACTTGCTTTCTCAACAGCCAATGGATAAAAGTCAGACTTTTAGAAAATTGTCAGTCCTGCAGTATTATTTTATGAAAGCACACTGTCTCAATACTTAAGACAAGTACCAGGGGATTAAAAATGTTGTGTAGGCCCCATTAAGAGTGGGACACCTGGTTACCCTAAATGTAAACTGTGTGTTTAGACTTTTTGTATAGCTGCAGGTGGCTCTTGGTATTCTTTTTTATCTTGAAAATCACTTAATAGACTCTTTGAATTTGCTTGAATACAACCCCTGGGAATCCTGGGAATTTTTACTTGACCCTGAAGCTCTAAAGAGTGGAGATCATTATTTTTGTATCCAGTGTACAGTTTCAGGGGTTTGATTCTCTCATTGAATTCCTTTACAGCCACAGCAAGCAGCTGGTTTGAGTAAAAGATTTCTAAAACCACACTGCATGCTATCTGCCCAGTGTGATATAGTACGTGAATAGCCGGTGAATCCAATAGTTAGTGGATTTTTAGCCACTATTATATGTATGTATATAATATTTATTAAGAAGTCAAGGGACATCAAGATAGAGCTGACTTACATTTGCCTCTAATTCTGGAAACGTGTGATAATCAAGCAGTCATTTTTGTTCATGTTTTTGTTAATTTTGTAAGCAAAAGCCCTCTGGTTCCAGCTTCTTTGACTATCTCGGCGGTTTAAAAACAAGTTGTTTAAATACATCACCTTAGCCTGTGAGGAAGGGCGAATGCACTTATCAGCAGCGGGACGTTGCATTAGGTCATTCTAACTGGGAGCACTTGAAGGCACCACAAAGGAATGGGTCAGAGTGTCTATATTTAGACTCGCACTTCCCCGACTGTTTTCTTCTGCTTGCTGACTCTGAGCCAGTTTCCTTTTTTATGCTGGAGCGACTCGCTTCGCTTCAGATGTTGTTTTGTTCCAGCTGAGAAGATTTTCCTGCTGCATCACAGCGCTAGTGTAAGATGACTCAAGCTTTCCATCGAAGGCAGATCTGCCTTCAGGTGAGCTGGACAGTAATAAAGCAACAGATCGAGTGATGGAACGAGTGGAATTTTTAAGAATCTCAGATGTCTTCTCAGATCAGTTATTTATCAAAGGGGTTTTTGAAGGTATTTTCCTATCATTCAAACAGAATGTCTAAGGATAGTGGATGGTGAGAACTGCACAGACTTAGTTTTCAAGCAAATTTGTGAAGCATTTGCAACTGTGTTGTATTATATAATAAGTAGCTGTGTGGCACAGGCTCAAAAACTCAATGTGCATTTATCATTTGTCTGCCTGATGATGGTGCAGAAATATGTTTACGTATTACACATACATAAACAAAGTGCAGAGCTTCTCAATGCAAAGCAACAGAGGGTGACAGTCCTTCAAAAGATGAAAATAGAAAGTTTTTGGATAATAAAGGCAATGAAACTTTGAATCTTCTCCCTTGTTTGAGTGATTTTTACATATGTAATGGTAACCCTAACTACAAACAGTTGTGCTTATGTTTATTTGTGGAATATGTAAATATGGAATCTAGCTAAGCAAGTTTTATGATGTGACATTTAGGATCTGCTAACTAAAGTACCTGGTACATGAGCATCATCAGCACTTTAAATCATCTCACGACATGTGTGTAAATTTAGAATCAATGCTATTACCCCTCAAAAACTTACAAAATACCTCGTTGTTGAAAAAGAAGGTTTTATCTAACATAATGAGAAACTGGTCAGAAATACTGTAAATGATAATAAGTTATTACTGGAATCAGAATCAGTGATCACATTCCATTGAAATTTCATTGGAAATTTTATTCATGATCTTCAGTGGAATATCTACGTGTACATAGGCTCGTCATCAGCAACCATCACTCCTGTGTTCCAGTGACGTATTGTGTTACATAGTGTAAGGTTATCAAGCTAAAAGACAGACTGATAATTAGAAAACCCCTTTTCCAATTATGTGAGCATGACTAAAAAGTGTTGCTGATTAAAGACGCAATAACTTTAGATAGTTAAGAGTCTGGAGCATCACCCTTTGTGCATTTGATTGTAGTCTCAAAATAGACAGAAAGAAGAGACCTTTCTTCTGAAAGGTCAGAAGAAAGGTCTCTTCTTCTAATCAAAGTGCTCTTATTCTAAAGAAATTAAGTCTATTCCATGAGCCGTGTGCCATTCCACTGCCAAAAAACCCCCAAAACGTTTTAAAACACAAAATGTGTGTCTCTACCTGGAATAGGAAAAGAAGTGGAGAGACTCCAGTACAGAATTGAGTAAGAGGACATCAGAGCATCAACTGTGAGAAACAGATGCCTTATGGGTCCTTATTAAATGATACCCATAAGAGCCAGATTGCCCTGGTTTGTAAGAAGGTGTAGTACACACTGCTGTATGAAAATGTAATTTTTTGCTGATTTCCCAATTAGCCTTCATTTCTTTGAACAAAAAATACTCTGGTGAGTTTCACAAGCTCTGAAACTTGAAAAAAACAAGCTCTAGCTACTTATACGAGCCACAGATGATGTTTCAGGCACTTGACTAGTCAAATTTATTGCTCGTTTGATCAGCATAGCAATTTTCAGCTGTACTAAAAATGATAATTTAGTCTTTTAAATGAGAACTCATGGTAACAGTAACATACACTGGCCACTTCAATTGTCACACTTTGCTGGTACTGGGTTACAACAAATGAACTGCCTTTGCTTTTAGAACTGCCTTAATTCTTCATAGCACAGATTCAACAAAGTGCTGCAAACATTCCTCAGAGATTTTGGTCCGTATCGACATGATAGCATCACACAGTTGCTGCAGATTGGTCAGCTTCACATGCATGATAGGAATCACCCGTTCCACCAAATTCCAAGGATGATCTGTTGGATTGAGATCTGGTGACTGTGGAGGCCATCACAATCCAGGGTTGGATTTTGTTGATAAAACATGAAGCACATTAATAACTATTATTCATGAGAGAAATTGGAACTTCTTTAGAAGTGCATCTCATCACATTTATAGCTATAGCTGTGAATTTTCTCAGGACAGGATGGGAGGGATTAGGAGGGGGATGCAGGATGACGATAGGAAGGAAGGAAGGAGCTGGGCAGAACAGGGTGGGATTGAGAAAAACCCACAGGAATAGAGACAAATGGGTGGGACAGGATAGAGGCATGCAAACAGTGCTGTGGAGAATTTGCTGAGCATGCATTTTTTCCCCCCCCTAGCAACACCCTACACTGATCCCTTTTCTCCATTTTTGTGGATCCTTCTCAAATTAATTTCTGATAGGAGCTTCATACTGTTCAATGATACATCAACCTGTGTCACATTTCCACTCGTCCACATGTAGAACTAACAACTAGGCTGTACTTTTGAGATCACAGGGTTGGTGTTAACTTTGGGGAAAAGCAGTTTCCATTAAACTAACTGTTGTCATCATCAGATGGACTTTGCCCCTGCTGCTCGCGGAATTTTCCATTACCTTTTACAAATGTGCAGAACAGTCCACATAGTCTGCAGTTTTAATCAGACAAATACGATACACTATGTCCAGGTCCCATATCTGTTTTATCTCTCTGTTTATATTTGTTTCATTTTTGTGTTTTCTCATTATGCTTGTGACGAAGTCTCAGTAAGTAGTGTGGCTCAGACAGTGGCTGCATAGCTGTTACTGGGCTGAGTTATATAATTACCACCCCCACCCGTTTTTTCTGTTTTACATCTTACGTTCGTCTGTGCGCTACCAGTGACGTGCGCATGCGCTAGGTGTGAAGAGGAAGGAAACACCATGTCGATAGAAGACCCATTTTTCGTTGTGAAGGGGTGAGAAATGAAAAATAAAGGAGACGTAAAAGTCCGCGTTTTCATAAACTAACTACAGCTTTTAGCGTGTTGAATGTTTAGTTACGCGGGAGTATTGTTATTTTCTTTTAAACCAAAGTTATATCAGAGAAGTTAGCCCAGCGGCTAGCTGTAGCTAACTAGCACCAATGCTATGGTAGCAGCTGCGCAGAGGGGCTCAGTGAGTTTGTGTTTTTAAATCAGAGCAACGCACTGAGCAGTCACTGAAAGCCGTTTTTACACCGCCCCACTTTACTGTCAGTGTAAACACAGGGGCAGCTATGAGACCCTGTGGTCAGGCAGTTTTCAAGGCGTTGCGAAGTTGGGAAGGATGGGAAATGGTGTTTGTTGTGGTTAACCGAGGGGCGTAACTGCAGTGCTCAGTTTGAAAAACACCCTTGTATTTTGAATGACTAAATGGCAAAGTCCACTGGCTATGATTTTCCGTGCTGATAATGTTCCTTTTATGTGTTTGTATGCAGGGAGGTGCAGAAGGCCCTCTCTCGAGCTCGGGGCCTGTTTGATAGATGGGAGGAGCTGTTACAGGACGGGACACAGGTGAGCCTCATGGGGTAGACATGCTGCAAGTATAGCACACAACTCAGAGTCATCAAGTGTTAATTGTAGTTTTATATATTCAAATTGAAAAATTCCTGTGTTATTGGAGCGCTATTGACATATATATATATCACTGTCTTTTGCGTGTGGTTTATTTGTAGTGTTTTTAATAGGATATACAGTGGGGCAAAAAAAGTATTTAGTCAGCCACCAATTGTGCAAGTTCTTCCATTTAAAAAGATGAGAGAGGCCTGTAATTTTCATCATAGGTATACCTCAACTATGAGAGAC